>LBNU01003975.1:47174-124587 GCA_014162995.1 Artemisia annua | reverse complement strand
CAGTATAAAGAAGAGTTAACGAACAATCAACCACACACAATCGTTTATCGTGGTTCGGGTGCTACAAGGACTCTTTCTTCCTTGCCCTATCTCCACGCCGAGTATCCCAACTTCGAGAGTTATAATCTCCCACTAGTCAACAAGGCTCCTTTAACACCGTGTGGAGAAACCTTACACGTCGCTTACACAATCTTTTCCGACCAAAGCTAAATGGTCGAGTTCTTTACAAGGGAAAACCCTCCACGTTTCACTATGTATTTTGAGGACTAAATACTAACGAATCACTCTATACATGATACACTTAATGGCAAAATAATAACAACACTCCAGTATACACACTTTGTACACTACAAGTATTCCAACTTTGCTTGGAGACTTGAATGAATTTTGGTGATCTTCTTGCTTCAAAAGAATCTCACAAGAATGAAGTATGAATCTGTTAGATGTAAGTATGGAGCAGTTATGCATGATATGTATTAGACAGTGATGAAAAGAATAAGCTTGGAATGGGCTTGCTATATTATAGGAAAAACAAAGATCAGTAGACACGGATCGACGGGAACCACAACGTATGGTTCCGTCCTTGTTGTCGTTTGGAATCCGTGGATCTCTGACAACATATCTTCCATAAAACTTACAAATCTAACCAAGTCTACCATATCTTCCATGGATACATTGGGTTATATCTAACTCAAATCTTCACAAAATCTCAATGAGATCAAGCTACAATACAAGAAACATGATGCTATGAATGTGTAATAAAAGATTTCTAATATGATTAAAATCATTTTCTAACTAGAAGTAATTAAGAACAAGTTAAGGTTATGTTTATGTCCTAAACAAAATGTGTAAAAATTAATCATGTTTATACTTGTTGTAACTTTACTTTATTTTGTGTTACACCATGATAAAAGATCGTAAAATATAAATAACGTTTTAGTAGGACGATATTTGTATTAACAATCTCCCCCTTTTTTGTTTAGAAAAAATAAGATTTTATATTTTAAAGTATGAACAGATGTTAAGTCTTTTAGACATTGTATGATGATTGTTTTATGCAACATTTTACATGGAATATGTTTTAACAAGTTTTACCCATTTTGTTAAAGTTTAAGACTTTTGTGTTTCGAGAATAATCAGGTGGAATATTAAAACACGCATAATAGTTGCAATATAATTATATTTTCTTCCCCCTTGTGTCGAAACAAAAGAAGTAGAGTTAGAGACACACTGCGGAAGTTTCGTGTGATCCTTGATACAAGCTCCCCCCTTGGACAATACTCCCCTTGTTGAGGTGCAAGGAGAAGCTGCATGGATTTTGAATGCCTAAAACAAATGGTAGTCGAAATAAGTATAGACAAGAATAAAGAGGAAAGTCAATTTGTCATTAATATTGTAAAACCTATAAGTGGATAAAAAAGTCAAACTTGGTGACAAGAAAATGACAAATGACCTACTAACAAGAAAATAGAAAATAAACCCTGTACATTAAAGAAAAATTCCTAGAAGAAGACAATAACTAGTACAATGAAGGAGAAGATCCCTAAGAGCATTGCTACTCTCTTTCTTATTGGGTTGTTTGGAGATGCCGCGCGTGATAGGTGTTCCCAGAGTCGCTCGTTCAAAGATGCCGATTGAGAATGAACCTCCATTTCCCCATGTGAAGTTCGAGGATGTCGAGATGACACCTTTCATTATGTCGCCGACTCGGTTATATCTCATTGGCTTTAGATTCATTTATGCTTCATGTTTCTATGCGTTGTGTTTCCCGAACTAACAACTGGGATTCTACGCCCTTCTAGTGTGCGATGCCGAGATAAGCTTGGGTGAAACTTAAAGTGGAGGTTCGTTAGAAGAGTGGCAAGTCTCTCTATTTATTGCATATTAGTATATATCTATTGATTACACGTTAAGTTTCCAAAAAGTAAAACGAATTTAAAAACCGGTAAACTATTCAACCCCCCTTCTAGTTTCCACAGTTACGGAGTATAAGATAAAAAATTATAGAGGAATGCTACTCTCACTCAAACTTTGCAAAAAAATTCTCACACGTACACGTGTCATTCAAATATTGGAAGTGAAAGTAAGAAAAAGAAAATACAATTTAGTTTGATTGGTGCACCTCTATTGCCACATGTGCATGTGAAATTTTTTTTGTAAAATTTGTGTGAGTCTAGCATTTCACATAAATATATGAGTGATTTTTAACCAAATCTAAAATGAAACAAAACAATAAAAATACTCGCGTGGTTATTATATTAAATTGGACAAACGCAAATTCCTCTAGAGTTAATTCGGTGTATTTTTGGCACAAACTACATGTATTACAATAATAAATACAAATAGGTTTTACGATCATTATTTTAATAATAGCATATAGGATTTATGTAAACTAAAACTAAGAAAAGACTTAAAATACTTGTTTGATACTACCCCGTCCCATAATAAGTGTCCACTTTGAATTTTTTGAGTATTTCTTATTAAATTTTGACCATAAATTTTTTATTTGTGTTATATAATATTTGATGAAAAACATATGAATGGATTGTGTTTTAAATATATTTTCATTTAGTATAATTTTCATCAATTATTATATAACACTGATAAAAATATTTACAGTTAAAGTTGAACAAGAAAGACTAAAAATAGTCAAAGTGGACATTTATTATGGGAGAGAGAGAGTAGTATATATACTTGGTACTAACATTAGAGCTATTTTAATATTTTGTAAAAATTAGTTTAAGGGGGATAACTGTCATACTACTAAACATAAAGAAAATAGGGGCAAAAAAAACACAAACATGACTTGGGTTCAAAAAAGTAAACAAAAAATAAAAAATTGAAAGTATGCTATAACCACATAAATTTTACAAAGCAAAATCCACAAAATGAGGTGCCATGTTAATATCTGGTATTCTCTCTCTTTCTTTTTAAATCATATCATACTTGAATTCAATAGTAATCGCTAACACCTTTTTTTTTTTGATTTTATTTTGTAAAAATTGTGTTATTCTAGCATATCTAATAAAGTCGGATTGAGATCCTCTCATTTTCAAATCTCTTGTGTTCTTCTCATATTAACATGTTGTGAGATAAAACAATTTATTGTGTACCATATTTTACTAAACGATGACCCCCAGTATTTTGTTTTCTTTAATTTGATTGGTTTAATATTAGAAAATATGAGACACAAACTTTAAAGGATCCTAATCCTATAAAGTTCATAATAGGAGTCGAACCAAAAAGGTAAATTAAATTTGAGCATAATGGGAGTCGAATAAAAAACCTGCAACTTGATGCATTAGTAGTTAAACTATAATTAGTAGTGTTAATGTAGATGAAGAGTAACATAATTAGTTGATAATTGTCATTATTAGAAAATTTAGTGTAGATTAATTACAAAATAGCCCATAAGTGAGTAAATACAAATATTTCAAAAGCCGTTAATGAAAAATCTAAGCAATTATATGTCGTTAAAGCGAGCATTTTCTTTATCTCTAACAAGAGTATTTATTCAATATATTTAATATACTCATTTTTCACTTTTTCAAATAAAAAATACTAGACGAGTACCCGTGCATGGCAACGGGATTTTGTAACAGCTGATAGTTTTAGTGATAACAAAAGTTTATGGGTTATAAACGAAAAATAATAAAAGTTTGAGGATTTGGGGATTAAACATAATGTCTTAAAACCCGGGTGTTCGACCCGGGTGGTTCAACCGGTTGAACCGTTCCGATAAAAAAGGGTCAATTTAAACGGGGTCATCCTGACGGGTTGGGTCGAAAAATGGGTCAAATTAACTTGGGTCAACCCCCCCGGTTTGAAGCGTCTCGGGTCAACCCGATTTTCGATGTGTATTAATAGTTTCCTTTTGAAAGATATGTTTTCAACTTTTCCTTTTTGAGTTTCAACTTTTCACTTTTTAGTTTTTCTAGTTGTAAAGTAAATAGTGTATGTTTTTCTTTCTCGCTAATAAGTGAACCCGTATCTTTTATCAAATATTCATAAATACTAGTTTTCTTCTATAATAAATCTTGATTATTCATAAAATTAATCATTAGATTATCTACATTATTAGAATATATGAAATAATGTGAAAGTGGTAGGATGGTGTCAAATCAGATTTTATTAGACATAGTCCAAGAGTAGAAAGCCCATAAGTAAAAGCCCACATGAAAACGATTTTTTCTTTCGTTTATTTTGTATTCAATACATTAAATTGTAACAACAAAGATGGAGCAAACCAGAAATAATTCAAACTACTTTAATATTTTCTAAATGCATGACTTAATTTCAATACTTTCAAAATGCGCTAAAAGGTTAATCATTTTTCCAACATTTCAACATTCTACATTGACTATTTTTACTTTATATGTAGTATGTAAATATGTCAATTAGAGATTTTTTAAGAGCAGTTGACATAGTATCTGACTATCCTCCAAGTCTTCAATATGACTATAGGTATTTCAAAGTTTCAAACTTACAATTGATAGAAATTCCAAACACAACAATACTTATAACAAATTGATATGAACTTCTCACAATACTAGACAACTACCAAGCATAACAGCGACGGTGTATGGTAACATTAATTTGTTTGTGCAATTTTCTTTATGTATTATGAATGTGGAGTAAGTGAAAGTGTAAAGTTAGTAGTTTAAATTGTAATTAAGTATTTAAATATTTAATAAAATGCTTTGTCTTTTATAAATAAAAATATTTTAGCCTAACAACATTACTTATTGTTTAAGCAACTCCCAGGTATCCTAGAGAATAGATACATCATAGAAACTTCGCTGACTTTCTCATAAACCTTGATTTCGCTACGCTCAATAAGAAGCCGGGATAGCCAACGGGCAAGACCGCCCAATCTTCTTTCGAACCTCCACTTAGTTTCACCCAAGCTTCATCCTGGTCATGGCTAGATCACCCAGGTTCGGGAAACAAACCTAGACAACATGAAGCATAAATGAATCTAAAGCCAATGAGATATAATGGGTTGACAAAATACTAAAACAAGTAAAATACTATTTTTAATCATTTTTTTCTTTTTAAAAAAGACAAGCTTACAAACTCACATCATATATCTAGAACTATATCATATTTATATGGTTAGGTAAAATACTCTAAGTGGTAACAAAGGTTGTTAATTTTTCTAATAAGCAACTTACAAACTTTTCAGTTGTAAAATCGTCCACAATTACAATATTGTTGTATTATAACAGGCGTACAATATTTCATTACCGGTTAAAATAGAGTGACATACTATTTTAACCTTATTTATTATCTCACAAAACACAAACTTGCAAACTCGCGGTATATATGTAAAAGACTATCTTATACCATTATCTTACACATAACTTTAACTCACAACCATGTGTCTGAAAAACATCAGCTTCACATTAGTACACCTATGTTATTTCCTTTTTCTATTTTCACTTAAAAGAGTTAATTTTGATAAACTTTGAGTTTTTGTCCGTAAATATTGTTGATCTAAAATACATGAATATATACCATAAGTTTTAGGACATATAAACATAAAAAATGTAAATGCCATAGAAAGTAGACGCTAAGTGTTAAGATACAATTAAAAGTAAAATTAATATACTTTCATATTTGTCAAATTGCAGAAAACGTCCCGCACATTAGTTGCGATTACAAAACAATCCATAAGTTAAATCTAGGGACTGTTTATGTAACTAACACTTGCAATTATAAATTTACAGACACAATCCCTATGATAAAAATGACCACTGTTTTGTGACCAAAAATCCATAAAATAGTCCATGTAGTTACCTACCGATTATTAGAAACATTCGTTACGTTGAATCTAAGGAGTGCTTGTGTAACCAAAAAAAAGTTTCAATTAAAACTCTGCGCCCCGCAGAATAACGCGGGTAAAAAAAGTCCTTGTTTTTACTAAGCTATAACTGCAACTGTAACCATACGAAAATTATACAAAATACTTGTATCGAATCACGCAACTCGTAAAACCCGACCTTAACTCTTCAGGGCTTCAATATCATAGTTTAATACGCATTGGTGAGAAATTTTCACCCTAAATGTTACAATTGTGACTAGCAAATCAATAGTATGTGCTTTAACACGATGGCGTATCCTAGAAGTCGTTAGGTAGTGAGCACTTAATGTTGAACTCAAAATCTCAAAATACATAAAAATATCCATTTAGTATTAAAGTCTCAAAACTTTATAAAAGCAAAAGAAATTCACACTAAAGACAATGATCAAAAAGTGTTCATGTAAACAACCTCTTCATCAAACATGTCCACGACGCTAGTCTAACCAAAATTGAACTGAACTGGTCCAACAAAAATTGAACCGCCATATTCGGTTTCGGTTCTATATATTTATGATTTTCCGTTTCGGTTCAATTTGAGCCATAGCCGAGAAAACACACCTAAACCATATAAATCGAAGCGAACAAAACAGACAGATACAAAATCAATCAAACCGAGTCACTTCGTTTCGGTTCTCAGTTCATATCTTTCACAAAATCAATTTTCAGTTTTATTTGTTCGACTGTGACCCGATGCTCAACAGTAACTAGTTTGAGAAATGATTAAGAAAACTAAAAACATGTCTAATTATACGACTAAAACCATGCAGCAAAATTCTCCCGATAGCAACAAATGACCCCACGTCTTCACAAATTAATAAACGAACGTCATACAATTTCAGGCATACCATTAGACATATTTCACTCATTTCAATCATTTCTCTTCTATAGTTTACTTAAAGATCAAGTATAACAACTTTTCAAAAACAAAAGTACTAAAGTCACCAACCAAGGATATATAAAGGGACAATTCATGTAAAGTAGTTAAAAAACACACACACACCCCGACCAGGAAATAGGTTTCCATCAAACTTCTTTTCCCCCAAATAATAAAAATCAATCGCCCTGACTATTTTTGTTAGGGCTTATATATTCCGTGACGTCATCATCACCAGAGGTATAATAACTAATTTCCAGTTATTTATAAACTCAATTTGATCTATATTATATATATTTATTAGGTTTGTTTGATTGTATTGATTATAGGTATTTGATCTGATTTGTGTGTTTGTACGGACACCTGATTTGAAGTGATAGAGTGTTAGGGTTAGGGTTTTGATGCGTTGTTGCGAATCGAATATATCGATTTTTACGGGTAGAGTATGGCTAATAACCATGGTGGTTCTGGATCCAAATTTGTATCTGTTAATTTGAATAAGCTATATGGGCAGCAGTCGAGTAGTAATAATAATACTAATAATTATACGCCTCATAATGGCGCTGCTTATGGCCCGGGTGGTTCTCGTGCCCGAGGTGGGGGTATGGGTGGTGGTGGGATGGTTGTTTTGTCGAGAAACCGTAGTATGCAGAAAGCTGTTGTTCCTAAGCTATCTGTTCCACCCCCCTTGAATTTGCCGTCTTTGAGGAAGGAATATGAGAAAACTGATTTGAGTGGGAGTGGGGGAGGTGCGGCTGGTGGTGGTGGGAATGGGAGTGGGTCGAGGCCGAGTAGTTCGGGTATGGGGTGGACGAAGCCGGGGAATGTTGCGGTTCAGGAGAAGGAGGATGTTCAGGTTTCGGAGAGTATTGAAGGTGTTGGTGGTAAGGGAAGTGGGACGTATATGCCTCCTTCGGCTAGGTTTGGTGGAGAAATGGGTTTAAGTCATCGGTCGAATGTGGCGTCTTTTGAGAGAGCTATGGTTTTGAGGGGAGAAGATTTTCCGTCTTTGCGGGCAGCTTTGCCGACCCCAACCGGGCCTGCACAGAAACAAAAGGAAGGAACTTTACCAAAGCCGAAGCAGTTAGTTAGTGAGGAGTCATCCAGTGATCTAAGAAACAATTCTCATTTCAATGCACCGGCTCATATCCATTCATCCCATCGTGTTGCAAATGGCGTGAACGAAAATAATGGGCAGAGTTCAAGATCGAGTATTTCACGTGTGGATCATGCTCAGAAGCAAGACGACCCTCTGCCACTCGTGTGGCTGAATCCAAGGTCTGATTGGGCTGATGATGAGCGAGATACAAGCCGTGGGTTTACAGGTAGGAGCGGCAGAGATCAGGAGTTGCCGAAAAGTGAAGCATATTGGGACAGGGATTTTGAAATGCCTAGAAGCAGCATTTTGCCTCACAAGCCACCTAATAATCTTCCCGAAAGACGTGGTCAGCCCATTGGTAATATTTCAAAGAGTTATACTTCTGAAGTTATTAAACCCGAGCCTTACCGGAGAGAAATAAGTTTGCCTAGCAGGGAAGATAGTAATAGCAACTCGTGGAGGAGTTCATCTGCTGTTAAAGATAGACCTACTGCTCCACAGTTTATAAATGATGGAAATAAGGCAACTGCATATAGCAACAGTAAATACACGTCATATGTGGGAGACAATAATGCTTATCATGGTGCGGTGACAGAAAACAGGGACCAATCATATGCGAGAAGGGATACGGGGCAAGGGAGACAAGGGGCACAGCGACAATGGAATCAGTCGGTTGAATCTCCTAGATACAGAAGTGAAGGTTACCAGAACTACGCAGGGTCGAAATCATCCTTTTCATCAGGTAGTAAAGGCATTACTATGAACGAACCAGTGTTGAATTTCGGTAGGGATAAATCTTCTTATTCAAAGACTGAACGAAGTTACGTAGATGAACCTTATGATGAAAGAGACCCGTTTACTGGAAATTTGGTTGGATTAGTTAAAAGGAAGAAGGAGGTGGTTAAACAGACGGATTTTCATGATCCTGTTAGGGAGTCATTCGAGGCTGAACTTGAAAGAGTCCAAAAGATGCAAGAGATGGAACGACAAAGGGTTGTTGAAGAACAAGAAAGAGCTTTGGAGCAAGCACGGAGAGAGGATGAAGAAAGACGGAGGGTAATTATCGAAGAAGAAGAAAGGAGAAGAAGGATGGAAGAAGAAGCTCGGGAAGCTGTTTGGAGAGCAGAACAAGAGAGGTTGGAGGCTATTCAGAAAGCGGAAGAGCTGAAGATTGCTCGAGAAGAGGAAAAAAAGAGGATGCTTCTTGAAGAAGAGAGGAGGAAACAAGCTGCCCATCAGAAGCTTCTAGAATTAGAAGCGAAAATGGCAATGCGAGGAGCTGAAGCTGGAAAGAGTGGTACTTCAGTTCATACTGGTGCAGATGAGGAAGCTCCTGTTGGTGGAAAAGATAGCGATGCATCTATGGATTCAGATCTTGATAACTGGGAGATTAATCAGAGGATGGTGGAGAGAATAACAACTTCAGCAAGTTCCGAGTCATCTGCGATTGAAAGGCCCTTTGATCGGCCTCAATATTCTAGAGAAGTTTCATCTAGCTTTGTTGACAGAAGAAACCCTGCTAATCCATGGAAAAGGGATGCGCTCGAAGTCGGAAGCAACTCATCCTTTTTACCAAATGATCAGGAAAATGGTCTTCATAGTCCTAGGCGAGAAGCATCCAGTGTTGGGAGAACCCTTCCCAGGAAAGATATATATGGAGGTGCTTACACGTCTTCAAGGTCTGCTCCTTATAGAGGGGGGATGCCAGATCACGATGCTGATGGATTTCCTCATCTAGGAGATCGAGATAATAGGTGGAACTCTTTTGGGGACGCAGAACCTTATGGCAGAAACAGGGATATTGAGTCAGAATTTTATGACAATGGTGTCGAGAAATATGGCGAAGCTGGTTGGGGGCAAGGGCATTCTCGTGGCAATGCTCGTTCTCCTTACTCGGATCAGTTGTATATGAATTCTTACGGTAGGTCACGATATTCTATGAAGCAGCCTCGAGTTCTCCCACCTCCATCACTAGCATCATCCGCGCCCAAATCTTCAGTTAGAGGGGAGAATGAGCTCTCTGCTCCTTCAAGCTCTTTAGAATCAACGGCAAGAACTGGGAATTATGGTGGTCCTCAGGACAAGCTTGAACAATCTGATCTTCAACAAGAAATTTTGGAACAGAAGCTGGATAAGAACAATACATTGAGGTGTGACTCACAATCATCTCTGTCAGTTTCGAGTCCACCTAGCTCGCCAACACATCTATCTCAAGATGAGCTGGATGATTCTTCAGTTATACCAACTGCAGCTGAAGGAAATGATGTGGTGAATGATGAGCCTGCAACAAAGTCTGTTTCGGCAGACGAGGATGAAGAATGGAGTCTTGAGAATCATAATGAGATGCAGGAACAGGAAGAGTATGATGAAGATGATGGTTATGGGGAAGAAGACGAAGTGCATGAAGGACCAGATGAGAACATCAACCTGACACAAGATTTTGAGGATATGCATCTCGAAGAGAAAAACACAGCTAAAGCAATGGAAAATTTAGTTTTAGGCTTTAATGAGGGTGTTGAAGTTAGAATTCCGGGTGATGAGTTTGAGAGAGATTCTAAAACAGATGAAAATACGATTGATAAACCAGAAGTCCCTGCTGCTGGTGTGGTAGAAAAACCGGCAGCAGTTGATGCAGTGATCCGTGAAGGGCCCCAAAATGCTAACATATCGACTTCGTCTACGGTTGAAATGGCGTCAAATTCTTCAGGTCAGTCTACCACTCCTGCATCGTCTTCTCTTCCAAGCCAAACTGATTTACCTGTTAGACTACAGTTTGGGTTATTTTCTGGGCCTACACTCATACCATCTCCAGTTCCAGCCATACAAATCGGTTCTATACAGATGCCTCTTCATTTTCAGCCACCTGTTGGTTCATCCATGGGCCACATAAACCCGTCCCAACCTCTCTTCCAATTTGGTCAGTTGAGGTATACATCTCCTGTTTCCCAAGGGATTCTTCCGATGCCTACACAACCCATTTCGCTTGTTCAGCCAAACATTTACCATACCCAATTTAATTTGAATCCGAGCTCAGGAAGTTCTTTCCCTAATCAGTTTTCTCAAGAAAATTCCGCTAATAACATGAATAAGGATGGCAATTCGGCCGATATGTTAAATAATCAATCAGGCAATGTTTCGACAATGCCCGACATAACACATGATAATTGGTCAACTACAAATGGGAATGCAGAATTCAATGTACATAACAGTCAAAATAATTCTGGTGATAACAGAATTGCATCTAAAGCAGCTACACAAACTGAAGAAAAGGGTGATAAAAATGTGCCGTTGTCAAAGGCTCCAGGTTCATTTGCTAACAGGGGGAAAAGAAATGCCTACCCAGCCAGAAATTCTGGTCCAAGATCATTTCAGCCTTACGAGCCCTCGGGCTCTAACGAATTTCAGAGGAGACATCGACGTCCAATTCAACGAACTGAGTTTCGAGTTCGGGAGAACACCGAAAGGAGGCAGAATTTTGGCACGGGTTCTTATAACAGCTCCGGGTTAGATGATAAGTATAACAACAAGGGTGTAGGTACCAGAAGTGGGTATAGGCGTCATATGGTGTCCACTATGTCAATGAAGCGGGCTGTACCTGAACCTTCAGCTTCTCAGGAGATAATCTCTGATAGCAGGCAAGGAAAAGAAACTGGAAGAATGAAAACTCAGGAGACCTCATCTTCTGTTGAAGGAAACTTAAAGAGGAATATTCCCGAAGAGGATGTTGATGCACCCTTGCAAAGTGGTGTTGTACGTGTTTTCAAGCAACCAGGCATTGAATGCCCAAGTGATGAAGATGACTTCATAGAGGTGAGGTCAAAACGACAAATGTTGAATGATCGACGCGAACAGAGAGAAAAAGAAATCAAGGCAAAATCACGTTTTACAAAGGTTTCTGTTTATACATTAATCACATTGAAAGTTTTATTTTCTATTCATGTTTGATGATGCTTACATTTGTATTCTAATTTATCAGCAACCACGGAAGCCGCGCTCTTCTTTTCAAGGTTCTGTAGTTTCTACCGGTTCAAATAAGATCTCTTCATCATTCGTTGGCGAAGCATCAAGCAACATCCGTTCTGAGGGACGAGGCATGGTGAACAAGGAACCAACAATGGCTTCTCAACCATTGGCTCCAATCGGTACTCCTACTGTGGACACTGATGCCCAGACTGGGATAAGATCGCATACTAGCAAGTATATTTTCTCTCATGAGAACTGAAAACATCGTGAAGTGGTATATAACGCTGAATCTTTATCTGTTACATTGTTAATCATAATATTGTTCTACAGGACCCTCCAAAGAGGATCCACGTCTGCAATATCTGGTGCTGCTGAAGATCATGGCTCAAATCTAATGTTTGAGACTGAATACAAGGCTGCTGATAATGTGCAGACATCTTTGGGCGACTGGGGTAATGCACGAATGGATCAACAGGTGAAAACTTCACCTTTTTGGACAATTTATTCTTTACTAACTGATATTATTTGTTTCCTTTTATTTTGATGTCTCTTATTGTTGAATAGATGTTAGTCTTTTGATTTTCTGTAAGATAATTCTTGAACTTTTAACTAATGTAGAACAAACTACAGGTCATTCCTTTAACTCAGACACAACTTGATGACGCTATGAAGCCTGCAAGGTTCAGCACGACACATGTAACGTCTATTGGTGATCATGCCACGAATGAACCCATTTTGTCATCGTCATCAATCTTGACAAAGGGAAAAACAGTATCATCGTCCTCAAGCCCAATCAACTCTCTGCTTGCTGGCGAAAAAATTCAGTTTGGTAAGCTTATGCCTCTTGAAATACTAAAGAATGTGTATTTATGTTCGCAGATTCAAGTTCTAACTTTGTTATCCTGTCTATACTCGAACAGGGGCAGTTACCTCGCCAACAGTACTTCCTCCTAGTAGCCGTGTTGTTTCACATGTTATTGGGGCTCCTGGGTCGTTTCGTTCTGACACAACTCAAAATAATTCAACAACAGAAAATGATATTTTCTTCAAAAAAGACGAGCTCCCTAGTGAATCTCATGCTCTGACAGAAGATTGTGAGGCTGATGTTGGCGCTGCTGCTTCAGCAGTTGCTGTGGCTGCCATTGATACGGAGGAAATCGTTGGCAATGGCTTGGGACCAGTGTCAGTTTCAAGCACCAAAAGTTTTGGAGGTGCAGTTGAGGATATCCAAGGAGGTAATACAATTTTTTCTTTCATTTCGATGGCCGAGTTATTTGTCTACATATGTATGTACTAATAATCTATGGGTTTTGCAGGGTCGGCTGGGGATCAACAATCTGGAAGTCAATCGAAGCCTGAGGAATCTCTTAGTGTGTCACTTCCTGCTGATCTTTCTGTTGAAAATCCACCAATATCTTTATGGCCGCCTCTTCCAAGTCCTCAGGGCTCATCCACTCAGATGCTTTCTCATTTCCATGGTGCCGCACCTTCTCACTTTCCCTTCTACGATATGAACCACCCCATGATGAGTGGTCCAGTTTTTGCCTTTGGCCCACATGACGAATCTGGCGGGACTCAGTCACAATCTCAAAAGACCACTGGTTCAGGCTCAAGACATATTGGTCCCTGGCAAAACCATTCTGGCATGGACTCTTTTTATGGTGGTCCTGCTGGATTTCCAGGTCCTTTCATTGGTAACCCGGGAGGTATGCCCGGCGTTCAAGCTCCACCACATATGGTTGTTTATAACCATTATGCTCCAGTTGGTCAGTTTGGGCAGGTTGGCTTGAGCTTTATGGGTGCGACATACATCCCCTCTGGAAAACAACCTGACTGGAAGCATGATCGAACAACTTCTGCTTCAGGTAGAGGTGAAGAAGATATGAATTCAATAAATATGGTTTCTGGACCGCGTAATCCTTCGAACATGCATCTTGCCCCTGGCTCTCCTCTAATGCCCATGGGTTCGCCTTTGACCATGTTTGACGTGCCTCCATTTCAGGTAAAAAAAAATTCTTTAGTCATTATATGCTTGTTTTAATAGTGATGGTACTAACGAAACTCGATTAAATATCTAATCAGACTGCACCAGACATGTCGGTCCAACCTCGCTGGTCTCACGTACCTGCATCGCCTCTTCACTCAGTGCCAATGTCGCTGCCATTACAGCAACAAGCAGAAGCCATGACTGGGCCTTCCCAGCTCAGCAGCCATGGAGGACACCCTGTTGACCATTCAGCATTTCCTCCCAATAGATTTTCTGAACCCCAAGCTTCATCTCCTTCTGTTAGCAATGGGCTTGTGTTTCCTGTTGCTAGAGATTCAACAATCACCCATTTTCCTGATGAACTTGGGTTGGTAGACTCATCTGGGCCATCCATGTCTACCACATCTGCTTCGGTCGCTGTCAGCCACATCTCTTCAGGAACCCCAAAGACTGGAGATGGTGTTCAGAGAGGTGGTGTTGGTATCGGCATCAACAATAACAATGGTGGAAGTAGTTCCGAGACAAATGCCTTCAAGAATCAACACCACCAACCGGGTAAGAATATGTCTCAACAATACAATCATAATACTGGTGGTTATGGTTATCAAAGAGGTGGAGGAGTGTCTCCAAAGAACAAATCAATGGGTCAGTGGTCCAACCGTCGGACAGGCTTCCATGGAAGATACCAGTCCATGGGGGCCGATAAAAACTTCCCGCCTTCAACAAAAGTAAAGCAAATATATGTAGCTAAACAGCCAGCTTCAGGTGGGTCATCTTCGAACATGGGGTGAGTGAAAGCTTGGTGATGTTTGGTTTGGGTATTGTTAACCTTATGGGATGTTTATTGGAGGTATTTTGTTTTTGTTATAAGATTTGATTGATAGGGTTTTATGTAGAAGTTGTAGTACAAGTCTGGAGTCGCAAACTAGAAAAGAAGGGTTTAGAAATGTAAAACCAGAACATGATTATTGTTTGTGGGTGTTTGATGTATTGAAATTATGTTCAAAGACTCTGGAAATAATATTTCTTTTCATACCCTCTTTTTGTGTATTTATTTGTTTTAGCTTTAGCCATAGAACTAACATATGGCACTCTTGATTTTGTTCACTGGAGATGCTCTAAACAAGGTGACCAAAGGACCGTTCTTTTAGTTACCTCCGTTTCTATAAAGATCAAAGTTTTTCTTAAGCTATAGCACGCGTTAGCAAGATTATTGTCAACAATCTTTTGGCAAGAACACTGTATAATTAATTGGCTTTTTATACAGATCCAAGCAATTGGCTGACCTGTCATTGTGAATTCCTAGTGATTTATTGGCATGTGTTGCAGTAATGCAGTGTTCTCGACTTCTTGGGTACATGTATTGTGCAGGTGTTTGTTTTAATGGTGGGTGATCATTTGAGTCACTCCATTCATATGGAACAATGACTTGCATAATCGTTGGGGATTAACATGTTCCATTTTGGCATATATGTAAAAATAAACGTAGTGGTGATTAGTACTAATTAAAAATACTGGTCTCAAGTTTCTAAGAGATCAAACTTAAATCGTTTCATGTGTGATCGCTAATCAGTAATCAAACCTTCACAGGACATACCGGATTTTAGGGAGTTTGGTGTAGAATATGTATAAAGTAAAGTCGATTTAATGGTTGATTTTAAGTTATGCCAAATTAGTTGGAGAGACGCAGGTTGCATTATGTTTGTGCCGTGCCATGCACTAATTCAGCCCGTGAAGTGCAGATGTTTTTTTTTTTTTTTTTTTTTTTTTATTATTATTTTTATTATTTTTATTTTTTTTTTTTTTTTTTTTTTTTTTTTTTTTTTTTTTTTTTTTTTATTTTTTTATTTTTATGTTTATTATTATTATTATTATGTTTATTTTATTATTATTATTTTTTTTTTTTTTTTATTTATTTTTTTATGTAATTTTTAATTTTCATAATAAATTGTTGAGTAAATTGCAAAAATCTTACCTGTGGTATGTTCAAATTGTAGTCACAACCTTTACTTTTTTGAAAGTGTAGACGTCGTACTTGTGAGAAAGTATTGATGGGAATATAGTCCCTGTCTCAATGTGAAATGATTAGAATTCCCCCAAGTCACCAAAGGTTTCCCACAATGACAGTACTTGCAAGTTTGAAAAAGTAAGGACNTATTATTATTATTATTATTATTATTATTATTATTATTATTATTATTATTATTATTATTATTATTATTATTTTTGTTTTTTTTTTATTTATTTTTTTATGTAATTTTTAATTTTCATAATAAATTGTTGAGTAAATTGCAAAAATCTTCCCTGTGGTATGTTCAAATTGTAGGCACAACCTTTACTTTTTTGAAAGTGTAGACGTCGTTCTTGTGAGAAAGTATTGATGGGAATATAGTCCCTGTCTCAATGTGAAATGATTAGAATGCCCCCAAGTCACCAAAGGTTTCCCACAATGACAGTACTTGCAAGTTTGAAAAAGTAAGGACCACATTTACGATTTAAACATGCTACAAAGACGGTTTTTGCAGTTTACTCCAAATTGTATGTTGTCTTCTTTTTGGCAGTGGGATAGGGAAACTGTGAGGACTGAACTTTCACTTTCTTACTTGAATATTTAGTTCAGGTTCAGTCATTATTAATATGGTATTTATCTTGCATTTACATATGAGCATCAAATTTATCTTGTATTAACATGCGAGCAATATATGTATATGATATTTAAATGTGATCATTGTATTTATATGGTATTAATGGTTGATTCTAACTCTTTACGTTGTGTTTTCGAGTTATTTCTTGGAATGAAAGGACCTTGAATAACTATGGTGTTTCCGAATTCTTCTGATACTGAAAAGAAAGGAAAGAGAAAGGAAATGCTAAGAAAGTTTTTTGCTTTTTTCCTCTTAAAATTCCGCCAAGATATCGGCAGATTTAGAAGAAAACTAAATACACCAAAAATATTTATCATAAAATTACTAATATAAGCCTCGTTATTTTATATCTCATGTGTTATATTGTCTACCTACATTAAAAGGGCAAAAACTATAATTACATCGTTGTTCTTTTCTCTTCCTTCTAACTTGGAACACAAATTTCTTAATTTTTCTTTCGGCTCGAGAACATGAAATAAAAAAACAACTTTCTTTTCTATTCATTTTATTTCTTTAATTTTCTTTAACTATCATTTTAATTCTAACATAAAAGAACTCGAGAACACAATGTGAGTAACCGTAAGTCAATTGATGAAGGGATACAATCGATGGGCGGCTTCATGTTTTGGCTGCACAACCTGATTTAGTGTAGATCTTTCTTTTAAGAATTTGCATTAGTTTTGAACTTATTCATATGGTATTAAAATGTGAGCATTGTATGTATATGATATTTACATGTAAGCGTTGTACTTATATAGTATTTACATGTGAACATTGAATTTACGTAGTATTTACACGTAAGCAATGTCTTTATATAGAGTTTTTAGGTGCCATACGATATACTGGTTGATTTCAACTCAAGTTTTTGTAAGTTAGTTGATGAAGAGATGTAACCCATGGGCATTGTATTTTTCTGGCATTTACATGTGAGCATTGAATTCATATGGTATTTACATGTAAGTATTGTCTGAATATGATATTTACATGTAAGTATTGTACTTACACGGTATTTACATGTGAGCATTGTATGAATATGATATTTACATGTGAGGTTTGTACTTATACGGTATTTACATGTGAGCATTTATGAATATGATATTTACATGTGAGTATTATATTTACACGGTATTTACATGTGAGCATTGTATGAATATGATATTTACATGTGAGTATTGTACCTACACGGTATTTACATGTGAGCATTATATGAATATTATATTTACATGTGAGTATTGTACTTATACGGTATTTACATGTGAGCATTGCATGAATATGATATTTACATGTGACTATTGAACTTATACGGTATTTACATATGTAAGCATTGTATGAATATGATATTTACATGTGAGTATTGTACTTATACGGTATTTACATGTGAGCATTGTATGAATATGATATTTGTACTTATACGGTATTTACATGTGAGCATTGTATAAATATGATATTTACGTGTGAGTATTATACTTACACGGTATTTACATGTGAGCATTGTATGAATATGATATTTACATGTGAGTATTGTATTTTACGGTATTTACATGTGAGTATTGTACTTATACGGTATTTACATGTGAGCATTGTATGAATATGATATTTACATGTGAGTATTGTACTTATACGGTATTTACATATGTGAGCATTGTATGAATATGATATTTACATGTGATTTTTGTACTTAATTGGTATATACATGTGAGCATTGTATGAATATAATATTCACATGTGAGTATTGTACTTACACTGTATTTACAAGTGAGCGATTGTATGAATATGATATTTACATGTGAGTTTTGTACTTATACGGTATTTACATGTGAGCATTGTATAAATATGATATTACATGTGAGTATTATACTTACACGGTATTTACATGTGAGCATTGTATGAATATGATATTTATAAGTGAGTATTGTACTTTTACTGTATTTACATCTGAGCATTGTATGAATATGATATTTACATGTCAGTATTGTACTTTTACAGTATTTACATGTCAGCATTGTATGAATATGATAATTACATGTGAGTATTGTACTTATACGGCATTTACATGTGAGCATTGTATTAATATGATATTTACGGGTGAGTATTGTACTTATACGATATTTACATGTGAGCATTGTATGAATATGATATTTACATGTGGGTATTGTACTTATACAGTATTTACATATGTGAGCATTGTATGAATATGATATTTACATGTAAGTTTTGTACTTATATGGTATACACATGTGAGCACTGTATGAATATGATATTTAGATGTGAGCATTGTAATGATGATGTGTAAGTGACGTGGCATTGTATTGAACTCATAAAGATATAATGCATTGGAGATTCTCTAATACGGAATTCACATATGAGCATCATATGAATATGATATTTACATATGAGTATTGTACTTATACGGTATTCACATGTGAGCATTGTATGAATATGATATTTACATGTGAGCATTGAATTCATATCGTATTTACATGTGAACATTGTTTGAATATGATATTTATATGTGAGTATTGTATTTATATGGTATTTACATGTGAGCATTGTATTTGCATTTATAAGAAATGTAATTTACATGTTGGGTAAAAGCTATAAAATACCATCGTACTTTCCAAAATGTACCAAGTTGAACCATGTACTTTTTTATTGCTTACTTGACCAATGAACTTTCAAATTTTTATTCGACTTGAACCATATCTTATTTATTAAAAAAAATAAAAAGAAATTACACGTGGATAATTAGAAAAGATATGGTTCAAGTCGAATAAAATTTTGAAAGTTCGTTGGTCAAGTAAGCAATAAAAAAAGTACATGGTTCAACTTGGTACATTTTGGAAAGTACGATGGTATTTTATAGCTTTTACCCTTACATGTTTTATATGGTATTCAAGTTTGATTTTTAACTCAAATTATTGTAAGTTAGCTCATGGAGGGATGCCTCGCATGGGCGGTCACATGTTTTTGCCTAGCCGTGACTCGCATGAATTTAGCCCATGGCAAGCATGGTAATTATGGAATTCGAATTTGAGAAGGACTGTACCCCCTCATCTCTATAAATANGTATATTCTTCCTACTTATTCGTTATTTATACAATGTAACGTTTGAAGTCACGTGCGTGGTTACTTTGAATCAATATTCTGTAGTATCTTTACTACCTATAAAGCAAATTCACATAATCTTTAAAATTTAAAAACTCTTAAAAAAGAGTAATGTAGATACCCCAAAATAACCTTTAAAGGTTTAATGACCGGTTTAAAGATTTAGGGTGCGTTTGTTATGCAACTTTTAGCTTTGTGGAATTGAATGATTGTGCATTTAATTTGTTTGGTATGTGTGAATTGGTTTCTAAACAGTAAATGATATACTTGAATGAGGTAATTAAGGAAACCACTGGGTACAGGTGGGTATTAACTAAAAGTGTGGGTCACTTCTTGTCACTAAATTATTTTATCATTTTTCTTTTGTTTTTTACCTATAAATGTGGTGACCAAACATTTTTATAATCTTTAATTAATACTCCCTCCGTCTCAAATTATAAGTTCATTTTGACTTTGCACAAAGTTTAATAAATTTCCAATAATTAATTTATTCACCAATCAAATATCTTCTCTCTCCACTAAAGTGTTATTTGATTGGTTGAAATATGAAAATGGACAAGTATTTTGGGACAACCAAAAACAAGAAAATGAACTTATAAATTGGGAAGGAGGGAGTAATTAAATAATACTACATCTCAAATACTTTATTAATTTCATATTACAAAACAAACAACATTTTATACTATGATTACTTTTCTCTCTCTTCCTTTTCTTTCAAACCTTTCTCAAATCCAAATTCAATTTCAATTCCACTTACAAACCAAACGCACCCTTAAACTTATGAAAACTTTATGAAAACTTTACACGGTTTAAAAGTATGGAAACTTTACACGAGTTTACCTAATCTTTAAACACAATACAAGGCTTAAAGGTTTAAACTTATGGAAACTATGAAAAACTTAATTTATGAAAACTTTAAAAGTTTACACGGTTTAAACTTTGGACTAAACACAACTATTTGCCGATTCTTTTTATTATTCGATACACGATTTTATTTTTTATTTTTTATTTTTTATTTTTTATTTTATTTTTAATTCAATAGTCTTTGACTCTTTTCTTTATTAATTATAAACTTGACAACATTTTAAAAACCTACACTGTATTAATTTTAAAAAACACACGATTTGTATTAAAAAAAAAACATACGCTTTCCATCAAAGGTCGAACCGAAATCACTATTTCGCAAATATAATGATTTGCCGCTGTACGCTGTCACTTTGTGCAGATATACGTCTAGTCCTACAAGGACCAAGGTTTGTTGGTCTTATTATCCGACAAGTATCCATCGCAAAAAAATGAATTTAGAGAACTATTCATTTTACTTATCTAAAAAGGAACAATTGATTTCAAGTAGTCGAAAGAAGAGTTGTTTACGGATTGTAGCAGATGAAAAAAGATATCAAGCGGC
The DNA here is from genome assembly GCA_014162995.1 of Artemisia annua. NCBI lineage: Eukaryota > Viridiplantae > Streptophyta > Magnoliopsida > Asterales > Asteraceae > Artemisia > Artemisia annua. The sequence goes on along the minus strand of LBNU01003975.1, from coordinate 103,643 downwards.
CGAGCTTGTAATATTAAATATTCGGCTAAAGTTTCAAAACTTTTTATAAATGCACTCCAATGGTATGGCTTAACCAAAAATCGTACAAAGAGCATGTAGGAATAGGATCAACATGTCTGGTCTTTGGCCAAGAATGGTTTAGCTCCAACTAAGACCTTTTTCCAAGCGAGACGACCTTATCCTATCGAACAAAAGGATATGTTCCTGAATTCATTTAGAAAATAAGCCTCTCAACTTGCTATCCACGTAGTTGATAGATTAGGAAAAAGGAAAAAAACAAAAAAAAGAAAAAAAGAAAAAAAAGTGGGTGTTCTATTGAGAAGATCCAGTCGGCTAGATGAGCCTGAATAGCCCAAGCTCGTTATCCTTCCACTGTCGGGAGCGAGGGGTAGTCGCAGCTCTGTGAAACCAGCCTAACGCAGTGCCCCCTACTTTAGGGACCATGTGACTCGAGCCTTCGCTCAAGCCACATAACCCAGCTCTCGACTTGGAACGGGCAAGCCAGTTATTGCTATAACAGACACAACCGAACTTAACCAACTCATAGTCCAGCCCACATTAATACCCCCACTTGGGTTACAGGCAAGCGTTACCAAACCCAGTAGCAAACAGCTTCTTTGGGGTCGTTATAAATATGTTTTAAGTTTCTTCATACGGCGATGTGGGATCTTGCTTTACTTTTTAACTTTTGGTGATCCAAAAATGTTATAATTTACAAAGAGAGTGAAATCTTTTTGTCACATCCTTAATGCTGATACAGATTATACATTGTTGCTAAATAGAGAGATACATGTAACATATATTGCAAATCCTAGTATCCTACTATTGGTATGACATCAAATATTTTACAAGAGTTATATTAAAGAAAACTTAGAGTTATACAATACTCTTGCAACGATTACAATTGTGAAAAATAAGGGCACTGATGTTGGTTTCATACTGTTGTTTCAGGATCCACATATGTGATATCTCTAATTAAAAAAGGAATGTTAATATATGAGCATCATTATATGATAGGAAGACCTGTTTGACCTAGATCAGTTTAGATAACTTCTCTTAGGGCTTCTAGCACGCTATTAGCAGTTTCTTGCCGAAACAACCTTGGCAGGCTCGAACCCAACTCAATTTCAATGGTCTTGCTTTTAGTCATATCATCTTTTTTTTACAAATATCCAACAAAGCATTCGGCCTTACTTGGAAATTGGGGTTATGTGAGTTTCAATCATTTCCTCAAGTTGTTCTGGTTCTATACACACCAGAATTGCTGTGGAGATACAACTGAGCAAATGTAAAGATATGATGAGAAGTAAGGTCTTACTTCTGAGAGCTTCTCAAGATTTTGTCTGTGTTGGTCTAGTTGAGTGTCTTTATAAATATCCTGAGATAATCAGGGTTTACTACAAGATCCTTTCATGAACCATTGATGTTGGACTGCTTTGAATCAGTTCTACTAAGAGGTTCGGCGCATCGGTTGATGATGAGTTTAGATAAGCTGACAGACTTGTGATGATAGGATTTCTAACCATGTAACCTCGACTATATGAAAGAAACGGACAGTGGAAATTAGACGATCAAAATGATAAGATTACTAAACTATGTAAAAACATGACCATCACGACCCTTTAAAAAAAAGCTATTTGACTTTCTTCATATAAATAGAACTTGGCCGTTTTTAATGTCGTGTTTTCTCTTAAAAACTCATGGTATAGAAGTTTACTAACCTGGTAAGCCCCCTATTTCTTAGTTTCCACCTGTCCACTAATTGAAATGCTGATCAATTGGATTCTAACTCAGAAAATTAGTATGAGAATTACTGCATCTGTTATACATTGGACCTAAACTTTCAAACAATAGTAGTGATTTAGGTAACAGATATACTAGATACGAAGCCTCAGTACAATGATTTTAGAGCTGATTCTTGAGGAATGATAATTTCCGGCATCTTTAGTCAAGCGAACGCGAGTCAGAACTCAGCTTAGACCTTAGACCATCCTGGACCAGAAAGATTGGTTCAGCTTCCTGGTGGAAAAGTTCAGGTTCAATTGCGATGCAGTATCTTGATATCCTCCACAATCCATGGGGGAACAGTACCAACTTTTGTGATAGTATTTGGCTAGTAAATAACAAGGAACAATTGGGTCGAACTAAGACCTTTCCCAGTGCTATGAGCTGTCCTATCATTCAAAGGATATGCTCTCAACTTCAATGTTGACCACGATTGAAATACAAAGAAAAATAAAGAAAGAAAGTGGGTGCTCTTTTAGGACAGGTCGGTCAGCTAGATGAGCCTGTATCACTGAAGCTCGTTATACTTATAACTTCTAACTCATATTTTTAAGCTTCTCGATTTGATTTACTAATAAAAAATTGTTATATAGATAGCCAAAAGAGAAAGTGAATAATTTTATACTAGAATTGGAGGGGTGAGCCAAGCCAAAGTAGTAGTGCAACACCAAGGCGACTCGCAAAGACCCCAATAGCAAGCTATTGTGGAGGGTCTTTCCCCATAAAAAATAAGATTAATATCGAGTGAGCCGATGGCTCACATATCAGATATTAAACTGATAAGAACAGATACTACACTTGATCTTAGCCAAAAGGCCGAGAAAGGTATGCTTTGAATCTCCTTGGGCCTTGGTTTTTATAGCAGTATCCTCTTACTTAGTTTCTTTGGTTTGGCGATGTGGGATGCATACCAATTAACCTTTGCTTCTCTACTCTGACTTCTTTATACATGTCAGCTTTGTGCACTACTCCTTGGCTAATTAAGCTAGGCTTTGCCATAATCAATGTCAATTGCACTATAGTTTAGATATCATATTTACAGTATTTGTCCATTATTAGTGATTACTCGAGGAATTTCATATTTACCCATATCTTTCATAAATTCTTAAATAAGAACACATTATTTATCTTGAAGAGTTGAGCCCAAGTTTTAAATCGCAATACCATTACTCTTGTCCGATCCGATTCACTAAAATTTATTATCTCGTATTAATTACAAAAGCTGGAAAAGGATTTTAGCATTTTGCAACTGCTCTTGGCTCCTTAGCAACTAAATAGGCCATAACACAACAGTCAATTGAGAAGCGGATCATAATAATGTAAATATATAATGTTCGTTTAATATCATATAAACACAATCTTGCAGCTACGAATTCTAATAACCTTAACCAGAGAAGGTTTATTTACATTATTCCTTCGGTCCTTCCACTAGAACCACATCATCATCAAAGAAAAGGTTCACTCAAACAAATAGCCATAAGGGGCCAATCTTCTTCAAACAGGCTACTCAGGTCGGACGTTAATAAGATTTTGAAGGTCCTATACCTGGAGTCTCTTTATATCATTAGCAGTCACCTACTGGTTACTCACGAATTTGATAAGTATAGAGAGACCAACTGAGTCAGACCTGCAACTGAAGTGACCCAGCCAACACTTCCCATAAATAGTTCATTATTGTTCATCTTTAACTAAAGTTTCAAAACTTTCTATACTTGAACTTCAACCTTACAACTTAACCAAAATGTCCATAGAAGGATTAACTCTAGTAATTTTCTCCACAGATAGTTCGGTTCCTTATTGGATAAAATGTTAGACCATCCTCCACAAATGATGGGTGTACAAAAAGCATATAGTTAATAAGTTAAGTGCTGAATAAAAGGTGAACATATTTGAGAGTTATGGGATATCTCTTGAGTATTTGTTAAAATATAATACAAAATGCATATCTTCCTGTTTGTAGAAGTATGTATGTACTTTTAAATCCCAAGCACCTTTGTAAACAACAATAATAATAACTATGCTCAATTATCCCTAAGTGAGGTATTATTAGACTAGAGACTAAGGAGAGTGTAAATTCACCTTACACCTCAGCGCCACCTCAGCTTTCTCTCCTCTCACTTCCACTCACACCCACTCACTTATTTGTGGACAAGGTCACCTTAACCTCACTTTTTATTAAAATACTCACTTTATAAAAATATACCCCGCTAAATTCCCCACATACACTCACAAACCAAGTAAAAAATAATAAAACAAATATGTCGAGCCCACATCACCACATGTAAAACTCAGTGAGCAGGTCACCTTATGTGTTCTTGGGGGACGAAACTCGCGCAGGAGTTTTGCACTTGGACAAGGAAGTCACGTGTGACTTTGGGATCACCTTGGGCATACTCAAACCTTTGCCTTCTAGTCTGATAAAGGGGCTGCACTACTACAAAACCAGGCTAATGCAACGAAAATTTGCAACAGTAGATTTTCGTTGCAAATTTGCAACCGCAATGCAACGAATTACCAACCGAATAGCAACGACAAAGAAAATGGTTGCAAATCCGTTGCAAAATCTAAACTAATTTCTTTTAATTTTATTTTTATTTTTTCCGTTGCAAATACATTGCAAATTATAAAAATTTGCAACGGAAAAGAAACCGCAGACGTAACTTAAATCCTAAAATAAAGTATCATTTGTTTCTGCTGCAATCCGGTTGCAAATTTTCATTATTTGCAACGGAATAGCAACCGAATACAAAATTAAAATCTTAAAAAAAAAATCATTTGTTTTCCGTTGCAATTCGGTAGAGTTATGGAATCACAGTCGTTAAGGGAACACCACTCATGGACTCTGCTTACACATTATCACTGGGATATTGAAATGCTATTTGCGGTACTTGAGTACAAGGATAAAGCTCTGTTGTTGGAAGAAGCCGGTATACCTATCTTGGACTCACAAGAATTTCTACATCGTATACTTAATTGATACTCTGTTCATTGATGTTGCTACTCAGATTGGTTTCATCTCACATTATTCTCAGGTACTTTGATTGCAGTAAATATTTGTGCATCAACACAAGTATGTTGCGAACCTACTTTAAGGAAAGAGTTGGAGGACGTTAGCGTGTGAAGCGAGCCTAAAAAGGCAATTGGAATAACAAGAAGCTTCAACAGTTGCGAGAGATGAGAGATACACAAGAATTCCACCACCCAACTAGTTATTGATATTGACATCAATAACTGGTATATTTTGTTGCTAGATTTTAGATATCAACCTTTTAAACATTTTGTTATTGTTCAAATCTTAGATTGGTGCGCAGATTTATGGATATTAAAATATATTGAAATTCATTAGTTTTTTTATATTGTGTTGATATTTTTATTGTTGCGATATACTTTTTATAAAAAAATGGCTTTAAACTGGCACGAAAATTGATTTTTATCAAAAGTTACTGTTGCAAAACCCGTAGCAAAATACAACTGTTGCAAATTATGTGTGTTGATGCAAAAAAAAAAAAAAAAAAAAAAAAAAAAAAAAAAATCGTTGCAAAATTGTGGGAAAAGTTCTTCATTGCAAAAATAGTCTTTAGTTCAACGAATTATCTTTTGTTGCAAAACGATTGCAAAAAGTTTTCTGCTTGTTGCAATTCGGTTGCAAATTAAATTTGCATGGAGCCTTTTTGCAATAGTCGGAATACGTTGCATTTCTGTTGCAAATAGCCTTTTGCAATGGATTTGCATTGTATTTGGACGGTTGCATTAGGCCAGTTTTGTTGTAGTGCTGCTTAAAAAAACCTATGACAAAATGTCCGGTGATCAAAAATAAGTAGCATCTATATGTGTGTATAAGTGTATGTGAATGAGAAAGTATATGAATAAAAATATATAATAATAAAGGCGTAAAAGTAAATGCCTAGAACTTATACAACAAATAACAGTGATTCTCTCACAACATACAAACTATAACGTACACAATTTGTAAAGACAAATTTGTACAAATATTAACGTGATTCGGATACTCTGTGACGTCCTACTAATCAAAATATATCTTTCAATATATAATAGCCGTAATACCAAATGCTACGTTTTCCACACTCGATAGGTGCATGTGAGTTTCTCCTGCCATAGTAGGCGATTCTATTAGTTCCCAACATGTGATTTCATGTTAAGTTTTAAACTAAATAAGATAAGAAATTCTATAGAGAAATGGAGAGAATACAGTTTAACACATAGTGAAGGTGAAAAATGATTTGATAGAAATGAAAGTGTTACATTGAGTTACTGTTACAGCAATATTTATACTATTGATTACAAGCTATAGAGTAAAATATCTACACAAAATAACTTCTAACAAACTTAACTAAAACTGCTACATCTTGCCACAATGCTGCATACTCTTATTCAGTAGGAGTCTCATCTTGTGTAAGGGAGTGTTTGGATGAGTTCTCAGCAGATTAGAAGCAGAGTTTACAGAGTGTTTGGATTGTTGTACTACATCATCCCCCCCCCCCCCCCAAGTTGGCATGTAGTAAGCGCCTACTCATGCCTAATTGGAATAAATAGTTATAATGAAGAGGTTTGGCTAAGTCCGTTTTGGAGAATATCAGTTAGTTGATGCTTGGTATGGGCATATGTTGGTAGAATGATGCCTACTCTGACTATTGGTCCCTCATAAAGTGACAAGTCAATCTCTAACTGGGGTCTTGGCCAGAATGGCCGAGTCTCACGTGGTTTCTAACTGGGTCTTGGCAGAATGGCCGAGTCTCACATTGTTCTAACTGGGTCTTGGTCAGAATGGCCCGAGTCTCACGTGGTTCTAACTGGGGTCTTACCCAGAATGCCGAGTCTCACGTGGTTCTAACTGGGTCTTGGCTAGAATGCCCGAGTCTAACGTGGTTCTAAGTGGGTCTTGGCCAGAATGGCCGAGTCTCACGTGGTCTAACTGGGTCTTGGCCAGAATGGCCGAGGCTCACGTGGTTCTAACTGGGTCTTTGCCAGAATGGCCGACTCTCACGTGGTGCCTAAGTGGTCTTGGTCAAAAATGGGCCGAGTCTCACGTGGTTCTAATTGGGTCTTGGCCAGAATGGCGAGTCTCACGTGGTTCTAACTTGCGCTCTTGGCCCAGAATGGGCCGGCAGTCCACGTGGTTCTAACTGGCTCTTGGCCAGAATGGCCGAGTCTCACGTCTGTTCTAACAAAAAATAAGGTCTTGGGCAGAATACGGTCCGTGGTTCAACGGTCTTGCGATGCATCTCAACGTGGTTCTAAACTGGGTCTTGGCAGAATGGCCGAGTCTCACGTGGTTCTAATTGGGTCTTGGCCAGAATGACCGACTCTGTTTGGGCTCGAACCCGTTGGCCCGTGCATGTTCGGGCTCGAGTTCGTTTGGTCCGCGCCCGTTCGGTCTCAAGTCCATTTGGCCCGTTGCCTGTTCGGGCTTGAATATTTGTTTAATGTGATTTATTATTTGTAGTAGTGAAATTTAATGCAGGAATTGTGTTTAATTTTGTTGTACAATATGCTTGATAATTTGTATTTCTTATGTAAGGGGTGTTTTAATAACTGTATTAATTGTACTTATTAACCAATTAAATAATTGACTACATTAAATAGCATTAATGTGGTGTTTTGTTGTACACTATGCTTCTTGTCATGTACGTCTGAAAATTATGTGCATTAAAGTGTTATACATTATGTTTATTTTCTTCTAAGTAGTAGTCATTATAGTCATTAATAACATTGAGCACTTTAATAGAATTAGTGTTGTATGTCTAAAAATTACATCATGTTTATTTTGTTGTACGCTATGCTTATTTTGTTGTAAATCTGAAAATTGGTTGCAGCTATTGTACGTTGTGCTTAAATGGTTGTAATTTTTGGTGAAGGGGTGTTTTTAATAGAATTAATATTGTTTGACAGAATTTTGGTCTTAAAATGACATAACGCTTTATTTTGTTGTACAATATGCTTACTTTGTTGTAATTCTGAAAATTGGGTGCATTAAAGTATTGTAAACCATGCTTAATTTATTGTAAGTCTTAAAATTTTGGAGAGAGAGTCATTCATGCTTTACATGTAGTATAGATATATACATCAATAGCAACACGTTTTCTCCAGATCTTAAAGGCTTATCGTGGTTTTGGCAGAGCATATAGGTATGACCCCACAGCTGGTCAGTTTCGAATTCAGCCATAACCATAATCATAACAAAAATTCCCAATTTTTTTTTTTTTTTTTTTTTTTTTGACACAACAATTAATATAATTGTCATGTTTTCGAAGCGAAATCAACAGCAATAATTAAAATTAAAAAAAAAATAAAGCAATAAATTTAAAACTTACTTTTACGATTAGTAGCATTTTACAAATCCACAACAGCAGTGTGGCTCCGTGGATACACTAAAAACAAATCCAATCCCAAAAACACTTGCATTCATTTCCTCTGCATTGACGCAATAAATAAAGGCATGATATTATCAAGTCAAACTGGGCTATGGGAGAGCAGTGTAAAACCACTCACCTCAATTCAAGATGAGAAGCAATTCTCCGACATGCATAGGAATTCCATAAACTCTTAGAATCTTTCCTATTAACTATTTGAATTAAAGAGCACAAACAATATTACTCAGTAAATAAGTTCGAATATAACATACCGACCTACAGATGTAAACACCACCGTTAATTAACTCTCTGCCACTGCAAATCAGAAACGAAAATCAAAGTAAAAAAAGTATCAAAAACTGTAACTTATCTAACAAAGATTAGAAGATATTTAGTTGTTATGTGATTATTCTCTTCGTGTGTTTCTAGAGTGAGTTGGACTGCTTCTGGAAGAGTATGGAAAGTCGAAGTAGGGAGGGGATAAGAATGAGGTGTGTTTATAGACGGTGAGGTTAAGGAAGACTATTTTTGGGCTTACCGGTTGGGTTTTGCTCGGTTTTGGGCTTACTCATGGCGGGGATATTCGGGAATAGAATAATGGTTCATGGGAATAAAATAATGGATCCTCGCGTCATGTTATATATATGAGGCTTTAAACCCGCGCGTTGCCGCGGGATGTTTGTATATGTAAGTTAGCCAAAAAAGAGGTCCAAAGTTATCATATTGCGTTAGAGTATTACGGTCTAGTTAGGCTAATAGAAACCACGAAGTTACCATGTTTTATTAAATGTATCGATGTTCAGCAATTAATAACCAACATAAATACGCTGCGGGTTCTTTGGATAGCGAGTTATTCAGACCACAGGATATATATATGTTTTCTGCGAATTACATATTCATGTCTTATGCACTGTAAGACTTACATGTTTCAACTAACAGGTGAGCTGCTGCCCAAAACTTTGTTCAGATTCTGTCTTATTCCTTGTAACCTAATGGGTGTTGCTGCTGTGGTTCTTTTTGTTCTGGTACTTTTCGTCTGTGTTTGGGTTAACTCCTTCTGGTGTGGCTGTTTTAATTGATGATGCTGCTGCTTCTTGTGTAGAAGTGACTTCTGGAGTGATGGTTGATGGTCCTGTAAAGAAGAGAAGATGTGTAAATGAGCAAATTCAGTTTCGCAAAGCATATGATCTAGTACAGGGAAATCTTTATTTTCAAATGTAGAAAAGAATAAATGGTCTGTTTAATGTTTGGTTAATGCAAATCTATATTTGTGTTAAACGAAACATGTATATGTACCTTTTTGTTTCTTTATGTTGACTGACTGATCTGGAAAAAGTGGTCTTTTGACTGCTTTGGTTTTCCTTTCTTCGTTTATTTTTGTTGGCTCTTTTTCCGGCTGCTCTTCTTGCGGTTTTACTTATGATTGGTGAGAATATAGTGGTAGCAATAACCTGGTAAAGCTAATTTGGGTTATAGTAGTTGGGTAAATAGTGTTACCTTCAACTTGTTTATCAGGACACCAAAAACACGACTAATAACCGACAACCAAAAAAAGCCACCAAACAGCCCTTTAGACACCACTAACAAAAAAAAACCTTTTAAACAGCCCTTTAGCTACATTCCAATGGTTTAACCTATGAGTTTATCAGAAACTTGATTAAAAAGAATGCAATCCCAAAAATTAAGAAAAAGAAATCACCTCAAATGTGAATACATTGCGAAGCTAATATTAGTCGTAGCCGTATACATCGCCAAAGGATGAATCTGAACCCCATTCGACCCCATTATAGCAAGCAACTCGTATACCAATGGCTGCAATTCCATAACAACATATTAAACTAACTATCAACACGTATTTGTTGTCAGTCCTAGTTCATTTAATAAATGCAGCATATCCGCTTGGAACATATCGTGTGATGATCTTAAGCGTTAACATTTGGCCAATACCCATTGCAACAAACACACCACTATCTATCACATAAGATACCAATATACCATAAGCTGTCGTCCCTTTATGAAGATTATAAATTTTAATTCTTGTATTCAATACACTATGTGAAATAAAGGAACATATCAGGTATTACTATTACCTAGCCACATGCAGATGGCACATGATTATGGTATATTGCTATCTTAGTCCAAAATCACCTACCCACGAAATCAAATAAATCAAAGACATGCTCGGATAACCCTCTTTTTATGGGCTTATTTGCCATATCACGATTTCCAAAACCCGATAAAGCTCTTTTTTTTCAGCTTATTGTTATAAGATTAAAAGCCCAAAAAAAATGAGTTGAATTTTCTTTTTTCTTATAACAAAACATCTGCTACTAAGCAATACAACTATAAGCAGATAAGCACTATAAAAAGCAATTCCAAAAGACCTTATTCAGGTCAGCTAATATAAAATTATTTAAGCCTGTAATTAAGCAACTGAAGGGATAAAAAAATAAGGAATCCGATTAGTGAAGTGAAGTGAAGTGAAACAATACCTTTAGTAATAGTAATATTGAAAGTCAAATACCGAACATAAACAATGGTTGAGGTCAGATACTACCGCAAAAAAAATATTATTACAAACACTGTTGTAATTCGATGGTAACCTCATCGTTCGAGGGGGAAAAAAAGGCAAAAAAAAATTGGTTTTTTTTTTTTTTTTTTTTTTTCATTAGATTTATATATTGTGCAAGTAATGACCAAATTTATTTGACCCATTTACCTGATTAGGAAACTTTTTTTGTTAACCTATTTGACCCATTAGAGACACAACACTACCCAAATACGCTCAATCCTAAGCAAGTAGGTCAAATTGTTACCTCAGTTTGCGTAGGTTGCTTTAAACGCTCTTTCCATGCACCTTTTGGAAGCTGTGCAGCAGTATCACCAGCTATTGCGGTTAGAACCCTATCAACCTCCTCGTCATTCTCATCTTCCATGTCATCCAAATCGAGTGCAGAGTCAAGAGCTTCATTCACATACTATTCAATAACACCTGCCCGAAGTAACATCATAAAATTCAATTATACAGAAGGCAACCGTACAAATGAATGTTCCAATTTAAGTAATACTTGACGAATTTTAGGGGAAAAAAATGACTTGGTTTAATAATAGTCAATTCAACATTCTACATGAACAAAGATTTCTGCAACGGATATATTTAAACTTATATGAACAAAGGTTTGCAGCAGAAATAATCNAAATAAACTAAGGGTGCGCTTGGGCTTGTAAGCCTGGTGGGCTGGCTCTGCGTGGATCAGGCCCAACAAAAGAAAAACAATAATTAAGGGCTCGTTTAGTGTAGATTGGGTTTAATCGTGGCCCAATGGGTCTTTTGTGCCCACGTAGTCAAGTTTGTGAGTTGGGCCGAGGTCCAATAATATTAGTGAGTAATCTCTGGAATTTTCGTAGGCTCGGGAATTATATAAATTGTGTACGGTAAATAAAAGAAACGTATATTTATAAAATATAAACGTTTAAAATATATTCGCGATATTAGACTATCATGGTTTGTGTGTAAGCATCGTTCCTAGGCAAATGGTCAATCACAAATATCGTAGTTATTCACGTAACATGTCATGTATAACAAAAAAAAAATTGTTACCCGTAAAAATGGTATTTAAATAACGTAATACCCTTTTATTCATATTTAATATTTACTAATCGTACGGGAAAATTACGAGATGCTACATCTGTTACTCCTGGTAGTCCGGCGGAGCAAAAGTGGTATCACAATAACCCGAAGTGGTGGTAGGGTTCATGTTTTTTTTTTCTCTCTTTTTCTTTTAGTGTTTTTTTTGAGTGCCACCTCCAACAAGGATGTTCCGGAGAACGCCACCATGAGTCCAGTGTCTACGGCAGCTGCAACAAAAGTGACGAGGCTATGAAGTGGTGTAGTTGTTGTAGTAACAGAATTTTGTGCCTTGAGAATGACAACGTGGACATGGAAGTTGTTGTGGGGGTCGATTAACAGTCGTTGTGGTGATCAACGTTGATGTTTCATGGTGTGTGTTAGTGGTGGTGGTTGTGGTTATGGTGGTGGTGTTTATTGCGATGTTTGGTGATGATTCCATTTTTGAAGCCGTGTTTTTTTTACTGTTACCTCGAGTCGTGGTTTACAAGTGTGGGTTGTAGGAGGGTTTATGGGTGTAAAACTTTGAAGCTACTTTGCAAATTTAGCCATTGAGGTCATGTCGCATCGATTCCCAAGCACAGAGGTGATTATGGCGGCAAATTTAATAAGTGTGAACAGTAAAAAGACGATACTACCCTCAATGACGTGGCACTTAATGAAGAAACTAACAGAATTTGGCTCTCGGTGGCTTTTTTGCACTTATACGTAACGTTAGTGTCATTTTTACATGTCTTTTTGACTCGGTGTCTTTCTTGCGTTTTCGCGATACGTTAGTGACCATTTTTACGGTTTACCTTTATTAAAATTAGGTCAACCTTCCAAAATGTTAATATTCAAATGTAGAAAAAACAAAAAATCTAGATAACAGCAGTGCATACCAAAACTGCATCAGCCTTCAAGTTAACAATAGTTTTTTTTTTCTTTTCTTTTTTTCTTTTTTTTTTCTCAATATGCAAAGTCTCATATTGATTAATTGCATGCACTTCTTGCCATCTCTCCTTTTCTGTTTCATATATTAACCATATATTATAGTAACCCAGTTAAAATATACACGGATGAAGAAATGAAAAATGAAAGTTTTAAGAGCCTACTCATCTTATCAACAATTCTTGCAACTAATTTCGTGTCGTGTTAGAAAAGTAAGGGGCGTTCGGTAAATTTGCTATTTAGTTTTTGGGTATGTTTATTAATTTCAGTCGGTTTAAAATTTCATCACTATGTCATTGGATTCATAAAAATAGGGATCAATGACATTAGTTTTCTTTGTACTTTTGAATTAGAGTTTTGTGTTTGGTACATTTGAATTTGGTTTTGTATTTGTTTTAGTAATTTGATAGAGCCTCCGCTTAGTTTGTCTTTTTGTTATTTGTATCGTCTTTTGATTAGTACAGACAAGTGGTATCCAAGCTAAGTTTCATAGAATAGAAAAAGTGGTTGGTATGCTTATTTGGATTATTCAATATAGTTTGATTTGTTTGTTGAAATCATAAACAAAGTTTTGACATCATTTGGTTGGTTTGTTGGTTGATATGAGATTTGCTTAGCATCATTTTTTGTGTTTCAACCTTTTGGGATAACATACTTTTAGCGCTTCGGTTTGATGCAAGTGAGTTTGATATATGTTTTGTGCTTTGGGCTTGCTATTTGAAATCTGGGCTTACCATTCAGAATTTTTGAATGTTAAAATCCGGCCACTAATTAGTTTCTTTTGAATTTAGATGGTATTTGTTTGTTTTGAAGTTGGACCGTAATTTTCATTATATAAATGGGTCACTCGAATTATTAATTGTAACATATTCGGGCGTTTGAAATAAGAGTCTGTTCGTTAACTTATTTATGAACTTGACTTTGTTTGATGCTTGAATAATAAGTTTGAAGTTGGACCGTAATACTAGTTTGTAGATCAGTTTGGTGTTTTAATTTGATATTTGGAATTTGTAGACCGGTTTGGTGTTTGAAGACTTAGTTATACGTCGTTTAAATTTGTCCGTTCGTGGGCAATTTGTCAGTTTGGAAAATTAGGATCTTTGTTAGTCAGGCTTTTGAAGTTGGTTGCCTATATTTGATTGTCTTTGTTAAAAATCGTTAGAGCCGATTTGTTTGCTTAGTTGGCCGTTTTGAATTTGTCGATTAACGTTTGATTGTTCGTTTTGAAGTCATCGGTGTTTGTTTTAGATTGATTTGTTTTGAATCGTTTTTGGGAATCAATTGTTTGTTTGAATTAGGCTAGTATCTCCTAGCGGTTGAAATTTTGAATTTGATTTGGAACATGTGAAGGATTTCAAGTCACAGTGGAAATTTTTAGAATAGTGGCTTAAACTAAGTTGGTTTTTGGTATGTTTTCTAATTTGAGTTGGTTTAAAATTTGGTAATTAGATCATTTGTTCCATATAAATAGAGATTAATGACACTAGTTTTCTTTGTGCATTTGAATTAGAATTTTATGTTTGATGTCTTTGATTTTGGTTTATTTAATCTGGTACTCCCTCCGTCCCAAAATTATTGTCCCCTATTGACTTTTTCGGTCTTTCTTTCTCAACTTTGACTACAAATATTTTTGTTTGTGTTATACAATTTTTGATAACAATTATATCAAATGAAAATATATTTAAAATTCAATCCGTTCATATATTTTGTATCAAGTACTATATAATATAAACAAAAATACTTAAGGTCAAAGTTGAAAAAACAAAGACTAAAAAAGTCAAGAGGGGACAATAATTTTGGGACGGAGGGAGTAATTTGAATAAAGATTTTGTCGTTTGATTATTTGACTTCATTAAACGAGTGAATTAACTTCACGGTCGTCTGCCGAATAATCTTCACCATCCTCAGACTCAATTGTCTCAACTTATGAATGTTACTTGATGTGACCATAACCTTTTGGTATCTAAATTCACCAATTAGCGACAATCAAATTTGGCCTCTTAAGTCAAAAACTCAATGACCCCTATTTTTGGTCATTTAACTTTGTTAACTTTCCACTATAAAGCAGTCAAAGGACATATTTCAAAGAGAAATTATACATGGACCTAAATGTAGACCTAATCGTGGACCTAAAAATACGTGGCATCATCCTGATGGTTGTAAAATAAGTGGGTCTCTGTCTGCAGCCATCAGGATGATGCCACGTGTTTTTAGGTCCATAATTAGGTTCACAATTAGGTCCATGTATCATTTCTCTATTTCAAAACCGTGGCCCCTGATTCTTGGTCTGTAACCCTTGACTATAGTGACAAGTATTTTTTTGTCAATAATTTAATATTAGTGATCACAATTTGATGAGTGTCACTATTACTTTTTGTAGAAATGACCAAACTGTGGTGACGACATATTTAAGGGTGACTAAATGACGAGAGTAGAGACTGAATTATGGTTAGTCACAAAATTTTGATCACTACAAAAATAGTATATTATTTTTGTAGACTAGGGTGTGTTTGGTAAAAGTAGTTGTGAGCAGTAGTAGTGAGCTGTGAGCAGTAGCCATAGCTCGCCGCTCACAGCTTCTTAAAGAAGCATTGAAAAAATGAGCATTATTAAAAAATCGCAAAGCTCACCGCTCTTACCAAACGAACACTAAAAAAACCAGATTGCTCACCGCTCATTGCCACAAAAAGCTCCAAAAAATTTCGTGCCAAACATAGCCTAAATGACCACCATTTAAGGGTAACTCAATAACTACCATGAAACCGAATGAACAAAGATAAAGAGGACCTCTTAGTTAAGCACTTAAGCGTTGTTAGGATCTAAAAATATCAGACTCATAATCTGAATCGTCCGGTCCTCATTTAAAAATTTAAGGTCGTCCTAATTGGTTTATCAAGCGCATGCATGATTGCAAACTGACAACACCACTTTAGATGTATTGTGACAATCTATCTTTTACTTCGGTCTGGTTTCAGATTAAATTGTATAGCACATTAAATAAAACTAGCAGGGTACCCGCGCAATGCGGCGGCGGGTACCCTGTGATTACATTTTGTAGCGGCGGATCAAAATGTTTTTCATTTATATGTTTTTTCTAACAATAACTTTATGTATTTTAATTTCCGGTAAGCTACGTATTTTAAGTTATTACATTTTTTTTCAATAAATGTACGGAAATTCATGTAGGAATAACTTTAATTCTTTAACCAGGAACATTGCTTTTCATTCTATAGTGCATGACAATTTATTTTTCGGTTATCAATGATTTTTTTGTTGTTCACAATGACTAACGTTAAGCTAGATAAAAATACTTGTATATGTAATTTAATCTTTTTCACAAATAATTAAAATATAATATTAATCTGATTCACATGTGATCTTTTGAGTCATTTTGCCATATTTAGGATAATAAGAAATAGTAAGATGGTTGATATTTTAATCATATATTTTGAGTTATCTAAATATCGATAATAATAAATGGCCCAATTCTAATGAAGTAGCCCAAGAATTTACAACCCGAATTATACTCCAAATCAACCTGACGCTTAGTGATCTAATATAGGTCCATCATACAATCTCTAAACATTTTGCAATATATTCTTGTCACTATACCCTAATTATTCTCACTCATTTTCATTTCACACGCAGTCAAATATCACCTTCCTCCTACCTTATCTCTCCAATAAGCTATGTCCTCCATCTTATTATTTTTTCATAAAAAACGCAGCCAAATCATAATACATATCAAAAACCATATCACCTTTACTTATTTCACCAAATTAAAGCGTATGTCAAACCCAAATTAAAGCGTATGTCAAACCCAGTTGTTTCTTCAACCAAGAACGCAACTTTCACACAACCAACGAATCACAAACAGCCCTTTTACTTTCCGTCTTGTGTTCTTCGAATAGCAAACCCACAAATTAATTTTTCGGCTTCAAGATCTTGTTTAAAGGTCTCGGGTAGGTTTTATGTTTCTGTTTTCAGTTTTAAGATCTATGATGGGTTTTCTTGGGTAAAATTGTAACAATCTTTTCTTGTAAGAATATAAACCTGAGATCTTTGATTTTCTTTTAAGTTTTGTTGTTTATAAAGATGGGTTTTAGCCGTACAATAGCAACGTACTTTCAGTTTTGTTCCCTTTTGATACGTGTACTATTTTTTGTTTCACTTAATATAACGTACTTTCCTGTTTTGTGTGACTGGATACAAAGTTATTTATCCTACGTGGACATGCCACGTAGGCATTCCACTTACAATAAATCTTTAAGTTAGTTATATAAATGGTCCTTGTGGTTTGAGGGGTATCACGAAGTTAGTCCCTAAATGTTTTTGTTAAAAATTTTATAATGTTTTTTCTGAATTTTTTTTTCCGACGTTTTGTTTTTTAGTATTTTGTTTTTAGATTTTTTTTTCGAAATTTTTTTCGAAAAAAAATATGTGTAAAAAATTTTGAAAAAAAAATTCTAATAAAATTTTTGAAAAAAAATTATTCAGAAAAAGAATTTCGAAAAAAATAATAAAAGAATTTGAAAAAAATATCGAAAAAAACAATTTCGGGAAAAAAAATACGCAAAACAAAACTTCAGAAAAACATTATTCAGAAAAAAAAATCGAAAAAAAATTCAAAATATATTTTTGAAAAAGAAAATCGAAAAAAACAATTTCGGGAAAACAAATATGAAAAAAATTGAAAAAAACAATTTCGGGAAAAAAATACGAAAAAAAATCGGAAAAAAATTATTCAGAAAAAACATGAAAAAAAAATTCAAAAAATACTTTTGAAAAAGAAATCGAAAAAAAATTCGGAAAAAAAAGCTTTTAAACACACGAGAAACGTATAAAAACGAACGAATACGTATAAAAATGACAAAAACGTAAGGAAACATATTAAAATGAACTAAAACGTATAAAAACATAAGAAAGCGGACGAAAAACGTATAAAACGGACGAGAAACATATAAAAACGGACGAAAACGTAAGAATACGGAAGAAACACGTATAAAAATGGAAGAAAACGTATAAAAATGGTCGAAAACATTTTTAGGGACTAAATTCGTGATACCCAGATACCCACAGGGACCATTTATGTGCAAAAATATTCCACTTTGATTTGGGACTAAATTCGTGATGTCTAGCCACCCACAGGGACCATTTATGTCCAAAAATATTCCACTTTAATTTTTATTTGGTAAAAATGACTTTTTATTCGGTAGCCCTTACTTTGACGTACCAAGGTAGCACAAAACCTGAAAGTGCGTTGCATTAAGTGGAACAAAAAAAAGTACACGTACCAAAACGATACAAAGTTGAAAGTACGTTGCTATTGTACGGCTAAAACCCTATAAAGATCTATGATGTGTGTGTGGTTGATCTTAAAAGATCGTTTGACATTTGAGATTTACACACTGAGATCTTGGTTCTTTTCCTTGTTGTCTTCGAGTCTTGAAGATTGTGTTGTAGTCTCGTAGTTTTTTTTTTTTTTTTTTTTTTTTTTTTTTTTTTTTTTTTGGTTGTTAGCGTTTTGAGATGGGTAATAGGACATTTTGTAGGTGGTAGTTGTTGTGTGTTGGTTGATGTCATTTCGTTTTTCTTTTCTTTTGGACCAATGAGATCGTTTGACAACTTTTGTCGTAGATGAACAACGATTCTCTTTGCAAAGAATTAAAAAAAAAAATTGTGTGTGAGATATGAAATGGTTTGTGTAGATTTATATGGTGAATGCGGTTACATATTTTTAATAATCATTATTGATGGTAAGGGTACTGGCAACGTACGTTTTTTTTTGCTCGACATCAATCGGCATAACATTGCCTTTGGCTCGGGATGATAGTTTCGGCAAGAGAATCGGTAAAGTATACCGATTCGGTGAAGACAAAAGTCGACCGTTGTTGGCATTGAATTTTTGACCGTTGTGTGTGGGTTTCCAACATAAAAAAAAAATAAAAAAATAAAAATAAAAAATAAAAAAAAAATAAATAAATAAATAAATAAAATCTTTTAAAAAGTTTAGGCATGCTTAGGCATGACATTGCCACTAAAAATAAATGGTTAGGCATGATTAGGCATGAAACTAGTTGGATTAATTATATTGGCTAATTACAATTGCTATGTTAGAATGAAATATAACATTTACGTATGTTGTTTTGTACAATGCAATAGACGTTGGAAATGAATGAAATAAATGAAAAATGGCAAAATGCGATTCCATGTTGTAATGGAATGAAAAAAAGTAGCTATGTAATGAAATTGTTGGTTACAGACGTAATGAAATGAATGAATGAATAAACCATTTCAATACAAAATTTAAAACAAACTACATTTTTTCAATTCATTGTAATAATTTATTTCATGTTAATGTTGATTTATGCACATGCCAAACGTGTTTTATAAAATATTTCTACTAAACATTGCCAACCCATAATTATGTAGCATGTGTCACAGTTTAGCCAACTATAAGTCCGCCCTCTGACATCAGGTATTTTATTAAACAATGAAAATGATTTGTAGGCCAAGCTAAATCGCAACGATTTGTGTGATTTGATCGACTAATATATTGCAAATCACAATAGTCTAAGCCAGAAGTATTCGAGGGTGTGCGAGGCGTGCTACCGCACATGCCCTCAAAATTTTAATGACTTCAAAATATATATCTTTTTATATATTTTAGAGCCTCAAAATTTATTTTCAACTTCAAAATATTAACGATAAATGAAATTATGCTCTAAATATCATCTTAAAGTGGTCTAGAGTGACGAAAAACTCATTAAAACTTAAAGCTAGATAGTTACAATTAATTTTCATCATCATGTTAGGCTTTATGAATTTTTTTGCACAGGGCTTTCGCTAACTCAGCTACGGCACTGGTCCAAGCCAAATCGCATCATTTTCAGTCCAAGCCAAATCGCATCATTTACGGTCCAAGCTGATATGTTAATTATTTGTTTAATTAGTTGTTGAACACACTAGTTGAAATTGGTGCAAATAATCAATGATATCAAAATAATAATATTACTAGATTATGAATTGCTCGTGAATTGCGTGATAGCTTATATACTTTCGTCAAAGTTGTGACTGCTATGTAATATAATGGAGACAAGACCTACTGTTATTGAATAAATTATTTTCTGTTCGTCACGCATCTCACTAGACCTTCTTACATACAACATTATTACATTAATCACATATGAACAAATTAATCTCTCTTTGCTATTCACTATGGATAGAGGCACATACAATAGGCCCATAAATACGACTAGTTGTAGGAGTGTTTCCAATTCGGGTAATATCACAAGAACCGAAAACAAAAATTGAACCGAATTTGTAACCGAACCGAACCGATTTAGATATCCAGTTTTCGGTTCGGTTATGGATTTGACAAAATGATAACCTAACCAAACCGAAAACTGAATTCATATAAATATATATTTTTTTTTATATATTTGTATAAAATAAATAAATAAATAAATAAATAACATTAAATTTTTTTTCTTAGTAAATTAAACATTTTCTGAAGTATTTTTTTTCTTTCTAAAAATCTATATAATTAAGTTTTCGGTTCGGTTAAGTACAATTTGAATTCGGTTTAGTTCGGTTTTTGATTTTATCCAAATAAATTTTAACCAAACTAACCGAACAACTTGATAACCGAACTGATGATCACCCTAACTAGTTGTAAAAACAAATCGACATGCGTCAAATTTTGACATCGATTCTTGTTTCGTTCAGTTTGTCATTGTGCAACAAACTACTAAAGGGGATTGTCTTTCCATAAATTGAAATGTTAAAACTTTTATGAGTTCGTCAAGCCCATTCTTGAGACAAATGTTATTTCCCCTACGTGTTGTCCGAGATAATCTTTGTCTTAATACGTCGATCAATATTACTAAGTCCAGTATCCCTTCTTGTAACGTTAGTTTATTTATGGATTATAGATTTTTGATCTGTCAATCCACAAACCTGACCGGACTTGAATTAGCATTCCGTCTTGAATTGTACCAACAAGCACAATACTTCAAACCAAAGCTGTCAAGATCGAGATCTTATTATGGATCGTTTTTTGTCTTTGCAAAATTGCAATCGTAAGATCGGATCGAGATCGTAAGATCTGACCAAAATCGGAAGATTCTGCTTAAATGTTTAAAAGTCTTATCTTTTCTACTTATTAAGGACGCTTCCCATTTCTTGAATTCTTGAATTTATTAAAAAACTTAAAATTTAATGAACCTTGACTAACAACCATATAAACACCTATTACCATATATTGATCTATAATAGAACAACTTATATTCAAATTACATAAACATATTCATTATTGGAATACAATAAATCACAATATCATAAACGCCAATATTTCACATGTGAAAATTAACCTTTTGGTCCGTCAGTGAATATGTTCAAAATTTTCAAGTAATGTAGCACACTTGTAATTATGGCACAGGGCCTCCGAAATCAACAGGACAAACCTGATCAAAGGTCACATCAAAATAACAAGTTCGTAAGTATGATTATACCTCATCGCTTTGCACTGATATTCGTTTAGTTGTATAAAATTTCATGAGGAAAGAAAAGTTCTGAAAGTTGTAAGAATATGAAAATGCAACTTATAAGATTAAACCTAAGACCACCATACATGACTCACTAATGGTTGAGATATTTCATAAAAGCCTTAGTGTCTAAGTTAGGAGATAAGATGTATTCTTGTGTTGTGACTCATCACCAAGACTCATGAGTCTTGGTGATTTCATTAAATCAAACGGCCCATCTAGGAGGGGGGGGGATAAGGTGGAAGCAAGAAAAGTTAAGTGTTTTCTTGTTAAGTGTTTTCTTGTTTAGTGTTTTAAGTGTAGATTTGTTGTGTTACAATTTGATCCCGATAGTCGTTATTGTTAAGTAATTTAAATTACGAAATTAAAAATCGGATGAGGTAAAAATATAGAATTCATGAAAAAAAAAATTAATATACTAAATCTTAGTAAATTAATTGTGTGATAAATTTCACGGAATGTGTGAATGTGGTTGAAACCTAGAAATGTAGGTTTAAAACTACGGTAAAAGTAAATCACACAATGTTTCCATAACAATCGGAAAAAAATGTAACTCGTAAAATATTTATGAAGTGAAATTAATTACTTGAAATGAAATATATAAATGATGTAATAATTCGAATCATGTTGTCATAATTTGAGAAAGGTTATATGTATATCGATGATGCAGGATTTACTGACCAGGTTTTATATTTATAATAGTCTCGTCTACCTAACGTCTACCTAATGCACTATCGGGCAGTGTACCCGGTCGTGTATGGTATAGCTAAATGGTAAAGTCGAGGACGTCCCAAGAGCTATGTGTGCGGATTATGTCTAAGTCTAGTGTCACTTGTTTTAAAAGGGTTGTTATGATTAATAATTAAACTAAAGAAATGAAATAAAATAAACAAAAATAATTAAATAAGCTAAAGGAAATCAGATGGAGAGAATAGTGTTAACCTAATTACTAATCTTGTTACTAACATGACAAGCTTTTTAATTAGTGCATCCTATCGTTTCATCTGGGGATTCAAGTCCATAGACTCAGATGGTCAAATCGTCTAATCCTATCTTATACCTTTCCATATTCTTATAACTATTAATTATAAGATTTCCTCGGTTAGCGCTTTGCCTACGAGGTGCAAGAGTCGTTAAGCGCCTCTACTAACTCAGAATAGTCTAACGGGATGCGGTCGGTCGGAACTTACATCCCCTCTAACTTCTTAATCAAATATGTTTGGTAGGTGGTCCTTCAATGAAATTTCCACATGAATGGTGATATTTCTATCACCACAACACACCCTTATCCGCTATGGGTCCTATGGTCAATTCTCCTAGCCTCAATGGAACTACCATACATCATTACTACCGAAACTAGAGTGTCCTAAGACATACTAAGAAAGTACTCAAATAAAACGATAATAAATGCGAGAAAACTAAATCATGGAAATAACAATTTCATAATGAGGCTAACACCAAAGGTGTTTAGCCACTCATACTCATAAATGCAGCAAAATATATGTTCAACATTGTAAATGAAAACATAAATTCGATACAAGAATTATGAATGAATAAACTTATGATTGAAGCGTGAATTCTCCCTTGGAAATGACTTGTATGCAGGTGGAACTTTAGTCTCCTTGCTCCCTAATTTCCTCTGGATTTTTCTGTGGTGAGAGTGGTGAAAAGTGATATCTAAAACTCGGAATTAGGGCTGGTATTTATAGTGCCTGACTTTACTACGGCGTAGCTCTAGCTTTGACTACGTCGTAGCCCTTGTAATTGGCCACTACGCCGTAGCTTGATCATTGGCTACGGGCGTAGAACTCTTGCTGACACTTCTACGGCATAGTTATATTAAGAACTACGCCGTAACTTCATCAAGGATCACGGATATTCTTCACTGTGTAAAATTAGGACCTACGGCGTAGCTTAAATGTTAGCTACGTCCGTAGAAGTCTTGTAGGATTAACTATGCCGTAGTCGAGATGTCGAATATGCCGTAGGTATTTGTTCTTTGTTGACTGTTCTTCAGTGAGTGCTACGGCGTAGGTAGAGAACACCTCTATGCCGTAGTTAGTGCATATTTCGCATACTTCAAATATTTTCATAAATAATCTTCCAATTCCGGGTCTTTTCGTTCTTATGCTCATCTTTGTCCTGAAAATAGAATACAAACAAATAAGAGTATATATCCTAGCAAAACAATACAAAAGATGAGTATAATAGGGGGAAATTAGCACTAAAATCTCGGTACTATTTGATGTTATCAATCGCTGATCGGCCTAGAGGAGAAGAAAGGAAGATAAGATAATTCTTATTCTTGTGTTATGGGATTGAAGGATTGGGCCTTATTATTTATACTAAATACAAAGTCTATAGATCCTTCTTAACTTGATCGCAAAGTTAATCCACCTCATCTTTTTTGTAGGGTTCTGCTGGTTGTACGCACGGTTATTAGACATGTACAGTGGAAAAATAAACACATAAAATCGTGTGACCAAAACCCTATGGACATATCTACTAAATAGTGATATAACCTAAAAGTAACACATATAAAGGGTGTTTAGAAGACTTACTTGTTAAACCTTCTGTACGTAAGCTTTTTTGACCTTATCTACTGCATGGAACACCTTCTTGATCTTCTTGTTGCCTTACAATACTTTGTAAGGTTCTCGGGGATTATCACTTTTCAGGTTGCTTCAGGTATCCACTGGTACAACACAGGTAGAACTAAGGCTATGAACCTATCGTAAGTTAGGCGAGTACGAAATCGGGTAAAACCCTAAGGATCTACAGATCGAATAGGGCTTGATTAATTAAGGTTTTGGGTAACTTTAATCACTCGTGTGAGATGCGGTTGACCCAAGGGTTAAAACCCTTTGGGTTTTCGGTCGACTAAAAGTTGACTAGACTTGTTGGTCGACTTAGTTATTGACGAAAAGGGATTCGTCCCTTTTGAAAAAAATTTAGAATTTTAAATTTTCAGGAATCTGTAGACATTTATTTTGCATGCATTATATCTTACTTTGCTTTCTAGGATTAAATTTTATATGTAGATTTTATCGCCGATTTTATGCGAGGTTTTGTGTTTTGTTTTCTTAGTTAATTACAGGTTATAATGGACAAGAAGATAAAAAGGAAATTGGAGGAGCATAGATTGATATTTATTTTCTTGGAGGAACATTTAACTATGTTTTCATATCGTCCATATCATTCAAATTAGTGGAGTACTAGTTTCTTTCTCTCTATTATCTTACTTTTATGCTTTGTTGGAACATTGGGGACAATGTTCAATTTAAGTGTAGAGAGGGTAAAATGGGATACTTTAGAAACTATAACTCCACTTGATTTTTTTTGTTTTGTTTTAGAGTAAATGTGTTATAAAACTAAGAGAAATACTTGTTAGGGCAAATTTGGCACAAAATTTAAAATCTTTTACAAAATATAGGAGTGAAATATCAGTCTTAATGAGCGTCTCATGGATAGGAAATATATAGCTAGCACAAAAACCATACCACTCAAAAATTTTCACCCCAAAAATGTGAGGATCGCCTTTAGATTATTAGGAAAAAGCATTCACCTTTAATGCTTATGAGTGTACCAATAGTATATAGGTTATAGAACTTGCATTTGTGATACATCCCTAGACCACTAGTGAGACTACATTCATGTAGTTAGGATTTACTATATGATAGAAGGCATTAGGATAACCTGTTATTTGAAACCTGTTTTACAATTACATTGGCTACACCATACCGGTCAAGTAATTTTCTCACACCTTTGCGATGTATTCATCTTTAGTACACGATACCCCTAGTACACCCCTCAGATCCTATATTTTTCGCGGTTCTAGTAATATTCAATGAAGAACATTGTTTACAATTCACCCCCAAATGTACACCCAAATCGCCTTAGCCTACATTGTATGCACTCATCTTTAGTGCATTATTGTTACAACTTATTTGTTAAAACCTTTGTCAATTGTCTAATTGGTTACATGGTTGCTAAGTCGAGTCATATCTTGTACGTACAATTTTGGGACGATTGGGAATCATGGGTAAAGTACTAGTTGTCATGGAGTAATGGGGAAGAATGTCATGTTATTACCCCCATATGTGCGTTAATGTTTAAAATACTCCAAGTGTTTTAATTTTCTTAAATCGGGTCATTAGTTAGTTATGTGTAAAGTATGTAAAAGTTCAAGTGTAGGGAGGATGCAAGATCCCTTTGATGTATTATTTTGGATGGTAGAGTAAGAGTGTATGAAGAAAAAAAATATGGAAAAAAATATAAAAAGAAAAGTGAATAAAAAAACATACGGGCTAACATCCGCGTCTTTTATTTATGTTTAAGTCAATTTAGTGTCTAGATCGAAAAATACAAAAAGAGTTAGTAACTATCAAGTTGAGTCGAGTCTTGGCTTAGCAACGCCTCATTGTACATGTAATTGACCAAGATAATTGACTAGCCACCATTAAAAAAATCCCTTTATCCAACAAACCGTGTTTCCATACCCTTACACCTAACGTTACAACCATTTTAAAGACCTTTTTGATAGTTTATCCTAGGTGCATACGCCAAAGTAGTGGAGGTTTAATCCTTTCTTAAGCCTATGGTAACCTATGTGCTATGACAGGTAGAGAGTGTTATTTTTCCCGTTTTCATATGTGATATATAACTTTATAACACCCGAGAGATATGAGAATCCAAACACTTATTGTGAGGTGCTAGTATATAACTTTCGTGCTTGTTTTGACTAACGTGGAACAATTGTATGTTGTAATTACTTTTATATTAATGTTAAATGACCTCTAACTTGTAAATTGATTAGAATGAAAGCTCATTTGCTTGAGGACAAGCAAATCCCAAGTGTATAGATATTTGATAAGGATCTNAAGACCTTTTTGATAGTTTATCCTAGGTGCATACGCCAAAGTGGTGGAGGTTTAATCCTTTATTAAGCCTATGGTAACCTATGTGCTATGACAGGTAGAGAGTGTTATTTTTCCCGTTTTCATATGTGATATATAACTTTATAACACCCGAGAGATATGAGAATCCAAACACTTATTGTGAGGTGCTAGTATATAACTTTCGTGCTTGTTTTGACTAACGTGGAACAATTGTATGTTGTAATTACTTTTATATTAATGTTAAATGACCTCTAACTTGTAAATTGATTAGAATGAAAGCTCATTTGCTTGAGGACAAGCAAATCCCAAGTGTATAGATATTTGATAAGGATCTATTTGATACCTTTTTAAGGAGTCACTTAATCCCAAAATCGTGTTTATTTGATTAAATATTGCCTTATATCATTTCTTTTTGTATTTTAGATACTTAGGACGAGAATTTTGGAATACGGAGCTTTTTGGACGTTTTTGGACGCAAAAAAGAAGAAAAAAACCAAGTCGCGAAAAACCTGTTAGGAAAAGACACCTGACGGCGTCACGTTATAATTTGTGATGCCGTCACTTGGTAACTTGGAGCTTGGAAGATAAACACACGTGCTTCAGAGAACTTTTAAGACTTTACACCTGACGGCGTCAGGTGCAATTTGAAGAAGGGCGTCACGTGTTAAGTTTTTGAGAGACGACTCAGAAAGATTAAAGAAGGACAGCGTAAGTGATGAGACGAAAAATGTTACGTTTTTAGGGGTCGGTTTGAGTCCTAATTCGTATGTTTTTTGGTTTGGATTTCACCCAAGGTCGTTTCTTTTCTCATTTTAGGTACTTTTGAAGGGAAAATCACAAAAGAAGCATTTTCGGGCGTTTTCGGAGTGAAAAAGTGCGGAAAACAACAAAAACTCAAAAGACCTTGAAGATTACTGAAGGTGACGCCGTCACACTCTACTAAGTGACGCCGTCAGGAACAAGTGAAGTCATGTTAAGCATACNTACTAAGTGACGCCGTCAGGAACAAGTGAAGTCCAGAAGTGGAAAAAAGACTCGTGACGATCCAGAGAGTTCGTAGTGTAAATTGTGACGCCGTCAACCAAGGCCGTCAGATCTGGAACCAGCAATTATGACCACGTCAACCAAGGCCGTCAGGAAACCCTAATCGCCGAGCTGACACCGTCAGCTTTGTAAATCTATATATAGTTTTCGATTTTTCATTCATTGGTGTGACACTTTGGAGACGAAAACCCTAGACGAATTTTGCAGCTCTTGTAAGGCTTTTATAGCCTTTTTTAATTAATGTTTAATTGAAGTTAAATATTTCTTTAATGATTCAATATATCTATTTGTTGTTTGATTATATGTTTATCTTTTCCTCCTTTTAACCTGCTAGCTTAAATTCTTTAGTGTTTGCTTAGATCTAATGAAACCTAGTTATCGATTATTGATGTGTTGTCTTGCTTAGTTGATTGATTCACGTTAGGCTAAGAAAACTGGCTGACTTCCTTTGTGTAACTAGCTTGAACTTCTTAGAAAACGTAACCATATGTGCAATATAGGTTTTTCTCGTTGTATTTAATGCATGAGTTGATGTTGATGATCCTATGATGGCTTAATTAACTTAAGGTTGTAGGAGAAATTGATATTCATAGAGTTGGGGAATTTAGCACGGCCTCACGACTGGTATTACGAAATACAACGCTTCAACTATAATTCAACAATTAAATAAAAGATAACTAGAGAGTAATTAAGTCTAAATAGACATGCTTGTCTCATTATAAGTAGTTCACCACATTTACTTTTCTTGTCATTTTAATTTTTGTTTTATAAAGATATTTTTTAGGTTAGTTGACTAGCAACTAATTCCGCCTATTCTTACAAAGCGCGAGATTTTTAATTGCTTTAAAAACTCTCACCTTTAGACTTAATCCGGCATACACTTCAACCTAACGACACTATTCCCAAAGAGAACGATCAATCTCCCGGACTTACCTATACTACACTACAACGATCAGGTATACTGCCTGGAGAATTGCAAGCTTCTCAAGATCCCTTGAGAAATAAAACTGTTGCTATGTCTTGCAAATCTCGTATCAATGTATATCTAGTGCTAACCCTAATTCACATCAAAACAATATACTGTTAATTCTATCTTACTAATTTTCATTTAATAATTTTTCTTGTTTCATTAAGTTAGTTTGATGATAATGTCTCGTTTTATAACTTGTCATACCAAAATTGGATACAAAGAGGTGATTCGAACGCCACTCTCAACTGATAGTTCGTCAGATGCCAATGGCAAGTGTGCCTTGTTAACCTTGTCGATATGGATGTCTGAGAGTTGATTTATATATGACTACAATATATAAACTGGCCAAACAACCACCAATGGCCACCTAAGAATTACACTTAGATCATTAATCTAATACGAAGTAGAATTATTTTAACTCTTTGTTATATTAAAAAAATTGTAATGAATATAAAAACATATACCTGCAAAACTCCAAATTAAAAATTGGTTGCATGTTTTAGTTATGCTCATTGTGTTATGATTATTTTATACTAAGTTAAGATGTCTCTTAAAATAAATAAGGATTGCTTTCTTTTTCTTGATAATTTTTTTAATGGGGAAATGATTTGCGCAATCAAATTTTTTATTGGGACACTCAATCATGTGCATTACACTGTTGTAAAATGGATGTGCACTGCTTTAACTGATTGTACATATGAGTGTCCTAATAAAAAAAATGAAATGCGCGATCTCCTTTTTAATGAATTGAAAATAGAATAATATATTTAAAGGTCATATGTTCCTTTTAGCGTATAGGCTCTTGAATATCTATAAATTACATCCAACGTAGCTCCAAGGGTTTTGCCATTGGTTTTTGGAATTAAGAGCATAAGGTATAATGCCTTTCTCCCCCGAGTTATATGATAACGCAGGTGCGTTATGGTGCGTTAAGCCTTACCGGCTTGGTAAGTTACACCCACGTTAACGTGGTGTGGCAAGATTTTAACGCAGCGTTATGCTGCGATTGGAATTAAAAAAAATACACTTTGGCCCTTGTAACGTTTTATATTTTTTGAATTCCAAAAACCTAAAATTACAAAACACCCCCTATGATTTAAAATTCAAACCATAATTTAAAATTCATTATCTAATACAAAACAATACGAATACATAAATCATCCAACGATGGTCATGAAGCTTTTATATAGACTGGTAATTGTCGATGAGATCTGACGTCTCCTCCCATACTTGCAACACTTGTTCCCTAACCATCTTCAAGACGACATGAAGTTGCAGATCTGTTTCATCATTTCTTAATTGAGTTTCTAGACCGACTGTGATAGCTGGATGGTCTTGAGGCAGCGCACGCAACCTTTCGATCTTTGGAGCACGATCATGCTTCTGTAGCATGATACGAGTTATCTCACCTAGCAAATTGTTAATCAGCTTGAGCTCTTTTTCTTGTTTATTGTGTAATCGGGTAAGGATTGTTCTTTGCACCTCAGCTGGTTCGTTAGCCATAGTGTTTGGGTGAAAATTAGTTATACTTGTGTAACAATACGAAGTTGAGTAAAGGTGGATTTTATAGGGTAAACTAGCCGTTAGAGGATTTTTTGGAGAAACTAGCCGTTAAACCTTTTATTCAAATTCAAACATAAAGTAACATTACAGCATATTAAAAACGATACTAAATCATAAAACACCATTAACCATACCATAGCCATATGAGTTGGTTTCTCAAAACATCTCGCACGTGAACATATTTGAAGCTTTTCCCACCATGGCGTTGCTCATAAATGGTCTTTGCATTGGCGAGACGATCATTGGCATTTATCTCCCTATTCATAAACACATCCTTGTAAATATCATTGAATCTTTTACATTTCAAGTTAAGTGTTTTCCATTTACCAACAAACATATGATTGTTACGATTGTCACCCTCATTCTGATTGTTGAACATGTCTACAACCCGAGTTCAAAAGGTGTGATCTCTCTGGCCATGTACTTCTTGGGAAACTTCACACCAAACTTCAGCCAACAATTTTTCTTCATCTCTCCACCATAAATTAGCCATATGTGTGCTCTTTTATAAAATGTTTAGATGTATAAGTGTGTGAACAAAATTGGACTATCGTATGTTATTTATAGCTGGCTGAAACAATAAGAGCGGGATTTTGGATTTCAAATTTAAAATTCAAGTTCAAATTTGAAATTTAAATTAATAAATGAGCGGGGTATATTTAAATTTCAAATTCAAAAAGACGGGCGGAATTTCAAAATTGAAATTCAAATTCAAATGGTTTCGGGATTTCAATATTTAAGTTTTTTATTGTAACTTTTTATTTCGTATGAGGTTTAAATTTCGTATTGTAATTTTTTTTTCAATGAAATTCAAATTCAAATTCATAATTCATAAATCAATACAACAGAAGCAATACGGAAAACATAAACACGATACGGGAAAACATAAACACAATATGGTAATACAAAACACAAAACACCGTTAAGCATTGCTTCTATTCCATATGGGGGTGTTTCTCAAAATGTACCACACATGAAAATATGGGAAGTCTCTCCCACCAAAGCGTTCTTTATAAATGTTGTGTGCGTTCTCGAGACGATCATTGTCCTGGCTTGTACGCAGCAAATGCTTGTAAATATCATCAAATTTTTGACATTCACGGTTAAGTCTTGCCCACTTACTCGTGATCATATTGTTGTTTCGATGGTCACCGTCAGACTGATTGTTGAACCTTTCTACAACCTGATTCCAAAAAGAGTGTTCATTGGCGATGTCTCTGTCTTGGGAAACTTCAAGCCACATGTCTGCTAGCAAGTTTTCTTCTTCAATTGATCAACGATTAGTCATTGTAAAATTGGTTTAGAAAGTGAAGTGTGTGCAAAATAGTATGTTATGGTATGCTTTATATAGGGGTGTTTATAAATTCAAATTTCAAAAAATGAGCGGGATATATGTAAAATTCAAATTCAAATTGACAGGGCGGGATAAATGATGCGTGGTTTTGTTACCTTACAACAGGTTTTACCTCTCGAGGGATCTCAAGAGGCTTACAACCCCACCAGGCAGTGTACCTGACCGATGTAGTATAGGATAGTGGTAAGTACGGGGGATTGATCGTTCTCTCATAGGGAATAGTGTTCGTTAGGATAGAAAAACTACTCTAATAGGTCTAAGGGTGAAGGGAGATTCTTTTTGTATTTTTATATTTTTAGGAAAGCAAGTGAAATCTCGGTTTTGAAGGAGTGGGCGGAATTAGTTGCTAGTAAACTAACCCAAAATTACTACAATTGCAAGTAAAATAAAATAACTAAACTATTTGGTTGTGAAAACAATATGGAGAAAAGTGTGTTTACTTAGACTTCATTACTCCCTAACTATCTTTTACTGGTTAATTGATATGTATGTTACTTGTGTGGATGAAGGGTGTATTCCTAATAACTCATGGAGTGGCATACATATCTCTCCAATTCTATGAGCTCTTATCTCCTCCTATGCCATGCACGGCACAACCATAGGGATTGTAAACAGTGGCTCATGCGTTAAATACTACCTTAATAGCCTAGTATGCCTTGGCTACATGTTTCCCAAGACGTTCAAGCACGTTACCATAAAGGAGGTTGGCCAGTTTTCTTGAGCCTAACATTGATGGAACAATCATCCCAACAAACAACAACACACACCAATCAACCAATAATTAATAGTTAGGTTTCATTAGATCTAAGCAAACACAAGAGAATTTAGCTACACATGTTAATTAAAAGACAAGCAAAAGAGATAATCAACCAACACATAGACATATTGATTGAATTAAAGTGAAGACTTATCTTTAATTAAGCATGAGGGTTCCAAGGGTTGGAAACCCTAAAAAGTACAGAAAATTCGTCTTTAGGGTTTGCCCTAAAAGTTCTCCACAAAGTTCCACACTAATGAATGAAAATTAGAAAACTATATATAGATTTTACATTCTGACGGCGTCATGTTATAGAGGCTGACGCCGTCAGCTCGCCGCCATTAGGTTTCTCGGATGGCCTAGATCCACTTCTGACGCCGTCACTCTCTATTCCTCTCCGGGCCGTCACTCTTTAAATCATAACCTGACGGCCTACAACTTCTAACACCTGACGGCGTCAGGTGTTAATCTCAAAAATCTTTATGGCCCGTCATTTGATAATTGGTTTCCACTCTTTTGTCAAGGCTTGCTGACGGCGTCACCTTGTGACTCTGACGCCGTCAGGTTGTAATTTCTGCTTCTTTTGAGACTTTGTCGTTTTCTTCACTTTTATGCTCCAAAAACATCCAAATATGCATGTTTTCCAGAATTCTTCTCAAAAGTACCTAAAATGACAAAAGGAACGATTTAGGGCAATATTTGATCACATTTATACGAATTAAGGCTTAAATGACCCCTTAAAAGCGTAACACTTTTCGTCTCATCAATAAACTTAATATTCAAATTCAAATTGGACGGGCAGGATAAACTTAAAATTCAAAATCAAATTGAAATGTGCGGAATTAACTTAAAATTCAAATTTCAAACATTTACCTATATATAGCCTTATACACTGGCTTGTTTATACACAAACAACACACACAAGCACACATAAAATTTATTAAGTCTCTCCACAACAATGTCTCGCAAAGACTTCTCCCAGCAATTCCCAACTCACCGTGACTTCTCCCAGCAATTCCCAAGTCACCGTGACTTCTCCCAGCAATTCCCAAGTCACCATGACTTCTCCCAGCAATTCCCAAGCTCCAACATGATTCCAAATGAACCGGTGAACACTCCACCGGAAGACATCTTTCCGGTATTCACACCGGAAAATGCTGGTACCCAATCCACCGGCAAACAATCCACTGGTGGAATACCAACCCATTCCGTTTGGGTTGACTGATGAAGAACTCTTTGAGCAAGATATGCAAGTCTTGAGAGAGGTTGAAGAAGCCGAAAAATTAAACGTGAGGCAGCTGCTCGTAGGGCTCGGAAAGATGCTCGTACGGAGCGGCTAAACAGAGAAGCACCATACCGCTGGGCCATGGGGTTAGGCCCTATTCGATCAGAGTCTTCGACGTCGAGTGACGAGGGCTATGTCTCAGAAGATTTGTTTTTTTAATTCGTAGTTTCATTTAGATGTTTAATGTACTTTCATTTCAATGTACTTTTTATGTTTAATGTAATTCGTGTTTAAGTATACTAGCTAATGTAATTTGTGTTTTATATATGTCAGTTATCAAATGAAATATTAGTTTTAGTTTAGGGTTGAATTTGAAAATATTTGATTTAAAGTTGAGTAAAGTGAGTTATTGTACCATGGTGTTTTTTGGTGAGTTAAGGTGAAAAGGTTAAAGCTGATGTGGTGCAGACGTGACACTGAGTTATAAGATAACACTAGGCCCCTTCATGTTTTTCATTGATTATTATTGTATGGTAGATGTCGACGAAGCGGGATCAGTAGATAATTTTTTCTTATTAATCTATACTATCTATAATGGAAAAATTGTCAAACTTGAAAAGTTGAGTCTTGAAAGTTGAGTATTGAAAGTCAAATGTGAGAGAAAATTAATGTAATTAATACACTTATTAAAACACCCCATTACTTAAAAGTACAATGATTTATTCACATTGTACAACCAATTAAAAACATATCTACCAAATTAAATACAACCAATTAAAACACAAACCGGGTTGACCCGGGACGCTTCAAACCCGGCGGGTTGACCCGGTTTAATTTGACCCGTTTTCGACCCAACCTAGCAAGTTGACCCGGTTTAAATCGACCCATTTTTCAACCGGAACGGTACAACTGGTTGAACTACCCGGGTTGAACCGGGTTTCAAAACATTATCCATTACTTAAAAGTACAATGATTTATTCACATTGTACAACCAATTAAAAACATATCTACCAAATTAAATACAACCAATTAAAACACAAACCGGGTTGACCCGGGACGCTTCAAACCCGGCGGATTGACCCGGTTTAATTTGACCCGTTTTCGACCCAACCTAGCAAGTTGACCCGGTTTAAATCGACCCATTTTTCGACCGGAACGGTTCAACCGGTTGAACCACCCGGGTCGAACCGGGTTTCAAAACATTATCCATTACTTAAAAGTACAATGATTTATTCATATTGTACAACCAATTAAAAACATATCTACCAAATTAAATACAACCAATTAAAACACAAACCAGGTTGACCCAGGACGCTTCAAACCCGACGGATTGACCCGGTTTAATTTGACCCGTTTTCGACCCAACCTAGCAAGTTGACCCGGTTTAAATCGACCCATTTTTCAACCGGAACGGTTCAACCGGTTGAACCACCCGGGTCGAACCGGGTTTCAAAATATTATTTTTCGTTTATAACCAATAAACTTTTTTTATCAATAAACTATATGTCATTATAAAATCCCGTTGCTATGCACGGGTACTCGTCTAGTTGTTTTTTAAGTATGAAATCAAAGATTATCTTTTTCTTGAATTTATTAAGAAATATCGCATGCTGATACGCATGTGGGTAGAATACCACGTATCTTTCTATATTAGTAAGCATCTTGAACAGGGCAATCTTTCTAACTTTAATAACCATGCAGGGTTCACAACGTAGACACGCACACGCAATATTAAATGTGCTTTAAAAATGCATTTTTCGTATGATCATGATTTTACAATATTTCTAAACATACCCACATGCATGTTCGTCTCAATCTCAAATATCCAAAAAATTGTGATACTCAAACTTAAACTAATGATACCATGAAATATTTTTTGGTATGAACTTAAATGCACTAAAATAATTGATTACCGCTACGTAATTTCAAATTTTCCTTCGATAGATATGATATATGATTAAAGGTTTAATAAAGCACATGATATGATATGATAGCAGTTGTATTAGTGATTGCTTGTGGAAGTAAAGATCCTCTCTTGCATGTTTCTACCGAGCTTCATCAATCATCATCATTAAATAGTGTATTCTAGGATTAATACTCGATTAAACAACATTGGAGAATAAAATGTAGAAACTACAACGTCAAAAATGTTAACATCATTAGGCACAAAACTAAGCAGAACAAGTACTCGCATGTGATGTGATTCAAAGCTAAGCAGAACAAGTATTCACATGTGATGTGATTCAAAGCTGGTTAGAATTAAAACAGATCGATATGGGCCTCAAGTATCAAATCAAACATGGGGAGGTATACATTGAAGTTATGATGTTCCACGAATTAAATATATCTATTAGCTATTTAGCTTATAGTCTTGATGCTGCAGTAAACGGATTGAAATCTTCCAGCTTTTGAAAAAAAACAAAACCAAAAAATAAAATAAAATAAATAATAAATAAAAAAAATAAACAAAACAAAACAAAACAAAATCAGATAATTAAGAATAAGGAGTTTTCAACTTATACGGAAAATGTTAGTAAGTTTGGAAGATCATTTTCGAAGTCCCCTCCAAATCGTGTCATTTACCAACAATTAATCCTCCGTCGTTGACTAATAAAACCAGGTTTCACGCCGCAATGGATGTTGAATCTTTCAATATTCACTCACTTATTGAACTTGAATCATTATGGTTTTGCCATATTCATCTTTTCTTTACCAAAACTTTCAATGGAAAACTGTTTTGCCAAGACTAGGTGTTTCAAGGCATTCAAGTTGTTTTGTCAAATGGCATTGTAATCTGTTTGCTTTTGGCGCTGTGACGGGTCTTTTTAGGCGTTCTTTGGTTTATCATGTTCATTTTTAGGTTTAGTATGTTTCAATGTGACGTTTCTTTATTTCTTTCGTTGATCGCTGTTGTGTAGTTCCTTTTGTGTTGTTTTCTAAGAGTCTTTCCTTAATGTTGGTGTTTATATCTTGCAGCTTCTTGATAGCTTTTAATATAGTTAAGCCCAATAGTATGGTTAGTCAGTCTATATAGGCTTGGCCAAAGCAATTTCTCATTGTAATCTTCTAGAATTTATCTGTAGTTATGTAAAGAACCAATTAAGGGAAAAATACGAAATTCTAGTCCATACATGTAAAATGGCTATATAACTCCAAAGAAGCTTACAGATCTTTATAAAGACTCTTAATATTATTGATACGATACAGGTCTATATAGAGACTCTTAATTGTTCTAGTGCAAGTTGAGCTTTTCTTATACATACTAACTGTCACTCCTTTGCGAAATCAATTGTGGCCTTACCGTCATGTGCTTTCCTGAAAAAATGCTTGACATAATCCGAGTAGAGAATATGTTTATAAATTGGTTTCTCTCCATTTTGAACAACTTCTGGCAAAGGCCCGATAATGTCACTAGGCCTCGGGCATACAAATATCGGGACTGAAATCCTGTTGCTATTTCCGTTAGCACTAACACGGTGTTCGACGCTTTTGTAATGCCCGTTACTTATGATCTGAAGTGCATCTCCAACGTTTATCACCAAAGATCCGCTAACTGGAGGGACATGAATCCATTTCATGGTCTCGGTGTTTCGCACAAAAAGCCCTCCAATGTCATCTTGTAAGAGTACAGTTAGTGTGGACACGTCTGAGTGACGGCCAACACCGACTGTAAGCTCAGGGTTAGGACATTTGGGATAGTAGTTAAGATTAATCCTCTTTGACCCCATTAGAATTGATTCTGTGCTCTCATCAATCTCTTTTACATTTAGTCCGTTCATTAGTATCTTGAGAAGCTTCTTTACAATGAGTTCAGAGGCCTCTATGTATTCCAAAGCTTGATTCCTGCCATAAGAAACTAAGCTTTAATCACTTTAATCTTTATAGTACATTCAAATATAACTATTGGTGGCCTTTTAGTCTTATCTACAGATGAATATATGATCGACTTCTCATACTATGTTTAACTTTTAACCCGTGAAGCTGGTAAAAAAGAGCTCATATTGTACATAAACGGGTTAAACGGAAGTGGCTCAAAGTTTACATTTTATATTATATGAAACACGATACGTTATTTTACAAGCAAAACATGCATTCCTATTATTAGGTTTAGGATATCCAAAAAGACAAGTTAAAAGATTTAAAGAAATATATTCTTGTTAACGCAACCTTACTCGATCCAGTTGTGACTCTAACAAAAACAAAATTCCGTTTTAATTTGATTTCTAAATACAACTCATTCTTTACCTGCAAATAGGAGGCCATAGGGAAGCAGCCTCATCAACCGAGACAAAAAAGAGGCTGAGATAATCCTTCCACTCGAGAGCTTTCTCGGTTTCAGGAGTAAAGCTTGTACCAAAACGAATGTTATTGGTAACCGATCTTTCCTTGGAGTATTTCAGCTTTTCTTCTGCTGGCAATGCAAAAAACTTTAGAGTAGCATCTTTGACATCTTCAAGAACGTGAATTGGGACTCTATGGTTTACTATCTGAAAGAACCCCCATTTGCGTGCTGCATCGCATATTGCTTGTGCTACTTCTGGGTCATCCCAGTTGGACATATCGATAACAGGTATGGAATCTTTATTAGATTCCTCATTGCTTGCATCAAGCCGTTCTTGTGGAGGTTGAATGTATTGGTGAGGTAGTGTCTCCAGTCCCAATTCAGATAAGCCTTTCACTCCATGACCCTTGTTCACCACAAAATCGAGTAAACTTTGTGGGTTTGAGTGGATCACTGAGACTGATGGAGCCATGGGTTGAGTGTTTTGAGACAGTTGTGGTTCTGAGTGAAGTGTATAATGTGATGGGTTGGGTTAGTTAAGTTGCTATTTATAGAGGCAAGGGTTCTATTTTGAGCCGTGGTAAAGTTGGATAGTGAAAGAAGCAATCATGGATAGTGAAAGAAGTAATCACATGTTACAAGAGAAATAACTATCCTAACTCTTTTTTAAAGATTCATAAAACTGCCATTTCATATCATGTTATTTACCCATAAATACTTTTAATTTATAGATTCTTGCATAAACTTTTTGAAGGTTTATATAAGAAATGAACAAGAGCGTACATTTTTTCTCCCCGAACCGCTATATTATTAATAAAAGAGCTCTAGCAAGTGCCTAAGGACACGTTAAAGTTACAAAAAGTGGGGTTACAAGTAAAATGAGGATCAGAGATCCAATCCGTACAAACAAGACGTAAGTTCCTACTTCTATTAACAATCCAAGAAAATGAGAGGGTCTTAATCTCTTCGAACAACATATCCTTGTGCGGGGGCTTCAAATCAAAACACATCATGTTCCTAAAAAGCCAAATGATTCATAAGGTGGTTTGCACAACGGCGCTAAAACAATTTTTGATTTGCTAGTTGAAATTTGTGGAGTTGGCCCAAGAGATTAGATCATTGACACTTTTTAGGTAAGTATCTAAATTCCACCATTTTTTAACCATGGATCAAAGATCACTAGCGATTTCGCATTCAACAAATAAGTGGCCGGTTGGATGATTCAATCTCGTCAATACATACTCGACATCTAACCGAATGTACGTTGATGCCACGAACATCTAGGGAAAATCGTGTTGGTAGAGATCTTTTCTAAGTCTCCAAGAGTGGATGTTAATTTTTCAAGGTACATTGCTATTCTATCTAGTCTTCAAATCGGCATCATGAAGTTTTTTGGTCAAGTCTTCTAAAATCAACCATAATTTAAATGCTAAGAGTTATCAAAGAACAAATTACAAATCCAATAATCCATATTGTCAGTTGGATGAAATTGACTAAGAGCAGTAAGCAAAATAGTATAACTCTTCGTCTCTTCCATTTAGCATATCCTTACTCGAGTAAATTCCAAAATTAATCCATGTGGTGTGGCGGAATTACAAGCTCAATCCAATCATTCCAAAAGTGCAAACAGACTCTATGTGAGAAATTTTTGGGTTTGGTTTCAGTTCATGCCGCAAAGTGTAATGACTAAAAGGCCATCTGTTTTTCTCCCTTTTTGTTATTCTTTAATTTTTTATTTATTTTTTTTAAATATATGATACATGATGAACATCAGCAACATCACCAAACAAATCAAACACATAAATACAACCAACTTATTCATCTGCACACACCCCACGAACACATACAGTCAGATGTGGGATTCGCTTGTTCTTCTATTCTAAATGAGCATCGATTTCCGGCAGTAAATGTGGATATGGTGGCAAGTNAATATATATATATATATATATATATATATATATATATATATATATATATATATATATATATATTAGGGTTTTGCTAACCTCTACCGAGTGTGCACGGATTAATCTGTTTATAAAAAAAATGTTTTAATTCATAAAGTAAAAATAATGTTCAAATATAATAATTTACAAGTTCACTTAATGTGTAGTTAATGCATTTTGTGGTTAATTAAAAAAATTTGTGTTCATTAACTACAGTTTAACCTCTGCTTAGTAGGCACTTTTAGCAAAATCCATATTATAATCATATTTTTTTCCCCACTTTTGGATTTATATAAGAGACAAGTATATAAAAGTGTTAAAACCATTTTTCCTAAAATACTCCAACATAACTTTTTAATTAGAAGGTTCCTAGTAATTACACGTTAGTGTTATTCGTATATGTTATAGAAGTAATTGTCATATATAATATTGTTTATTTCAAAGTATACACAAAAACAAGTTTAATGATTTGATGTTATGTTATTTAGCAAGAAACAATCACAAAAACACAAAATTCAAAGCTTTATAATCTTGCAACAACTCGCGAATGTAGAAATTTTGTATCTCATTATGTTTGATTAAAAAAGTTACATAGACCCCAAAATAATAGTGATTTTTTAACTGTATTATATTTTAGAAAAAGGGTTCTTTTATATAAGCAAATGTTAAAAGTAACAATAGTGAAGTTATATATATATAACAATACGCTCTTGCATAACTTTAAAATAGGGGTGAGCATTGGGTCAAACCCGACCCGAACCGACTCGAACGTAAAAGGAAAAACTCAAACCGAGAAGTGAACCGAGAAATAGATATCAAAAACCGAAACCGAACCGAATAACTTGGTTCGGGTCAGTTTTCGGGTTTAAAACCGAAAAAACCGACAAAAACTGAATCGAACCGAAACCTACAAAAACCAAAATAAATATACAAAACCGAAACCAAACCGAAATAGGTCGGTTCGGTCCGGTTTCGGTCGGTTCGAGTCGGTTTTCGGTGGATTTGATCAGCCCTACTTTAAAAGTATTCAAAATGTTATGTCACCTTTCTGTACAAAGTTTTCCAAATAAAATTAACATGTTCTCATTTATGAAATAGAAATATATGAGTTTAGACGTCTATAAAGACTATCGAGCAAGAAAGTGTATACTATAGTAAAACTTTTAATTCTTTTTTATTTAAGCAACCATGAACGAAGAAAAGAAAGCCACAACGGAGTTTATAAACATCAACCTTCTCTTATTCGTATCATATTATCGTAAACGAACCTCACATAGTGTTGAGTCAATCATCTATATACAATTTCTTAACTCTTGCTTTTTAAAGAGCCGATTTTATAAAACATAACTAACCCAACTAACAAGAACTTGCAGAGAGCTAGAGATACAGTCATACATACACGATAAAATCAAGCTCAAACGAGAAATAACGAGTAAAGCCATGACATGCAGACTAAGTTCATTTGTGCATCCGATGAAAGTATGAAACACTACATATGCATGAAGCTTCGAAAAAAAAACATTATTAAATTAAATTTAGCAAATAATTAATACAAAACACACTGCTCTGCAAAAATAAAATGAACGGGTGCAACAGCTTTTTAATGCAATAATGGTATGCATAATGTATCCGCAAAAGAGTAATTTAGAGTATACACTCAACACGAATATATCATACTCTACAACAACTAAAATTTGAGCCAATACTACATTTCTTACGAGAAAACGGCATATCCTTACTCGAGTAAATTCCAAAATTAATCCATGTGGTGTGGCGGAATTACAAGCTCAATCCAATCATTCCAAAAGTGCAAACAGACTCTATGTGAGAAATTTTTGGGTTTGGTTTCAGTTCATGCCGCAAAGTGTAATGACTAAAAGGCCATCTGTTTTTCTCCCTTTTTGTTATTCTTTAATTTTTTATTTATTTTTTTTAAATNTACATACACGATAAAATCAAGCTCAAACGAGAAATAACGAGTAAAGCCATGACATGCAGACTAAGTTCATTTGTGCATCCGATGAAAGTATGAAACACTACATATGCATGAAGCTTCGAAAAAAAAACATTATTAAATTAAATTTAGCAAATAATTAATACAAAACACACTGCTCTGCAAAAATAAAATGAACGGGTGCAACAGCTTTTTAATGCAATAATGGTATGCATAATGTATCCGCAAAAGAGTAATTTAGAGTATACACTCAACACGAATATATCATACTCTACAACAACTAAAATTTGAGCCAATACTACATTTCTTACGAGAAAACGGCATATCCTTACTCGAGTAAATTCCAAAATTAATCCATGTGGTGTGGCGGAATTACAAGCTCAATCCAATCATTCCAAAAGTGCAAACAGACTCTATGTGAGAAATTTTTGGGTTTGGTTTCAGTTCATGCCGCAAAGTGTAATGAC
The DNA here is from genome assembly GCA_014162995.1 of Artemisia annua. Taxonomy (NCBI): domain Eukaryota; kingdom Viridiplantae; phylum Streptophyta; class Magnoliopsida; order Asterales; family Asteraceae; genus Artemisia; species Artemisia annua. Next base: position 61,923 of record LBNU01003975.1, on the reverse strand, counting down.
TAAAAGGCCATCTGTTTTTCTCCCTTTTTGTTATTCTTTAATTTTTTATTTATTTTTTTTAAATATATGATACATGATGAACATCAGCAACATCACCAAACAAATCAAACACATAAATACAACCAACTTATTCATCTGCACACACCCCACGAACACATACAGTCAGATGTGGGATTCGCTTGTTCTTCTATTCTAAATGAGCATCGATTTCCGGCAGTAAATGTGGATATGGTGGCAAGTACGTGATGGTTGTTGGCGTGTGTGTGTTTTCTTCATGTTGTGTTTAATAGGTCCATTTCGTTGTGTATTGACTTTTGATATTGGTGGTAGGATGTGAGGTGCTGGCTGTTCTAGGGTTTTAATTTTTTAGGCCCTAAACGAGCATTGAAATCTACGTGTGCATAATGCTATTTCGTAGGCATTGTATCATGCTAAAAAAGAGCATTATTGTATACACTTTAGTTCGTTTCACTATTTATTTAATATATTTATAGTATCATTATAGTTTTATACATCAAATATAGATCTTGGGGCCTTAAAAAGTGAGGGCCATCAGCAGTTGCCCACTTCGCTCACCAGCGAGCGGAGCTATATGGAGCTATATGGAGCAGGTGGACGGCGCCCCGTCACCAAAAAATAGTAGTGTAAACGCTTTGAACATTTGATATAATTTTGTAATTTGCCCGCCTAAAAATCGTCTGCCGTCAAAATCGATTATTAGTCAGTTTTAGGAATGCGGAGCCAGTTTTTTAGTCGTTAGATTGGTGAAGAAGGAAAAGAAAAGACGTCAAAGAACATTATAGTAGAAAAATATAAAGTAAACGAAAAAGAAAGCTTATACTATACGATAGAGAAATGGTACGTAAAACAATTTTTGTTTTGTTTTATAGTGAAATCACGTGTGGTGACAAAACATGGTGTCCTTTTACCAACTTTTCTTTTATATTTTGGCTTATCTTTTTGTTTGTAAATTCAATTTTTTTGAATATAGACATATAAATGGTCTGGCACGTCAAAATTGAAGATATTTAGCACAAGTGCAATTTGCCAACTTCAATTTCCTTTTTTGTTCTATTTTTTATTCGCCTTAATTTCCTTTTTTAGCTATTTGTCGAATTATTTTCTAGCTACGCCCCTACCAGCGAGTACGGCCCTCCGAGGTAGGTGATTTTTATGGTGGTGTATGTAGTGATTACTGATTAGTGGTTTGATGATATTCAGTTAAGGTGGTAAATGAACAATGGTGGCTGTTTTACTAGTGGTAGGTGGTGGCTGGTGAGTGTTCTTAATTGAATCTAACATTTTTAAGATTAATTTATACTTTAAAATGTGAGTCTTAATGAAAAAATAATTGTGAAACAACAAAAGACAATGAAGAACAAAAGGCATATATGAAAATAGGCCACCTTTAATCAAAAAGTTAAATTTAGATGTTTCCTCGATGCCCTTGAATTATTACATAAAGAAAGCCATACAAATTCAAAGGAAAATGGATGAGGAAGAAAATGAGGGCATTTTAAACATTTAACTTTCAAAAAGAGACTAAAAGCAAACCAAAAGTTTTCATTGTGCATGCACTTAATTTTGAGAAGATTAAATTGTGCATGTGATTTTTTCAAACAACATGAAGGACTTTTGCAATTTACTCATGTTACTCCGTTTAAGCCAAGAACTACTTAACATTGAGTAATAATAGCATCATACAATCACATGGCCTTTAAAATATAGAGTAAATTACACTGTTAGTCCCTAAACTTATGCCGGATTTCATACGACATCCAAAAACGAGAATCATTGCTTTTTTGATCTACGATCGAGAATGTATTACGCCGCTAGTCCAAAATTCTAACGCTTGTTAGTTTTGCCAGTTAAGTCGGTCCTCACCTGCAGGTCACACGAGGGCACTTTCGTTCGTTCACTTTTTAGTACTTATTTGGTACTTACTGTTCACTTTCTCACTATCCACACACGTGTACCTGCTTTTACATATCTTGATATATCTTGTACACATCTCGATGGCATGCAAGCATATTCCATAATCTTTTCTTTTCACTCAAATATTTCCATCACCTCCTATCACTACTCCTACTCAGCTTTATTTATTTCTTCCCCAAAAGCTTAAGAAAAAGAAAATGGTATAGTGTTGGTGTGGACAAACAGCTATAATTCGCACATCATGGACCAATCGAAATCCATGACGTAGGTTCTATGGTTATTGTGACTTTATTGCCTGGTACGATCAGCCCATGTGTGCAAGATCAGTTACAATCATCCCCGGTCTATTAAGGTAAAGGAATGCGATCTAAGATACACTAGAGGATACAAGACGTGAAGGTGCTAAAATAAAGAAATACTTGATCTTAAGATGTTTTTTTTTTTTTTTTTTCTTTTCTTTCTTTTTTTTTCGTGTTATTTTTCAAGTGAAGTAGCAGTGGGGAAGTCATTAGGTGATGGGTTATGATTTATTTATTTATTATTTTATTGTTTTTTTGTGTGTCAATGATGTATTTGGTCACCCGTGTAATTGTTTGCTGCTTATGAAATATTAATTCAATGGTGTTGATTTAGTTGTGAATTCGTAATTCTTATTGCTTTATCTCTTGGTTAAACTAGTATGTTTACTTGTTGACTTTTAATTGGGTAAACATAAGTACTTGACCATTATCTTAGTGGGTTAAGTTTGCGTATTATAATCCAACATAATGGAATATATTAAGCATATTGACTTTGCTTTAGTTAAAAATTGGAAGTTGACTCTTAAACCATGTTGACTTTCTTTTGCTTAAAATAGTCATTAGAATTTGCATCTTTTCAACTACATTATGCAAATTGATGAGTATCGTATTATACATATTTATAACCTCGATATTATGTAAATTATATAGCAAATTACCCTTATTTACAGGACTTTTGGTACTTAATACATGAATAAACATGCAGGGCTAATAATCNGCGTATTCCATAATCTTTTCTTTTCACTCAAATATTTCCATCACCTCCTATCACTACTCCTACTCAGCTTTATTTATTTCTTCCCCAAAAGCTTAAGAAAAAGAAAATGGTATAGTGTTGGTGTGGACAAACAGCTATAATTCGCACATCATGGACCAATCGAAATCCATGACGTAGGTTCTATGGTTATTGTGACTTTATTGCCTGGTACGATCAGCCCATGTGTGCAAGATCAGTTACAATCATCCCCGGTCTATTAAGGTAAAGGAATGCGATCTAAGATACACTAGAGGATACAAGACGTGAAGGTGCTAAAATAAAGAAATACTTGATCTTAAGATGGTTTTTTTTTTTCTTTTCTTTCTTTTTTTTTCGTGTTATTTTTCAAGTGAAGTAGCAGTGGGGAAGTCATTAGGTGATGGGTTATGATTTATTTATTTATTTATTTATTATTTTATTATTTTTTTTGTGTGTCAATGATGTATTTGGTCACCCGTGTAATTGTTTGCTGCTTATGAAATATTAATTCAATGGTGTTGATTTAGTTGTGAATTTGTAATTCTTATTGCTTTATCTCTTGGTTAAACTAGTATGTTTACTTGTTGACTTTTAATTGGGTAAACATAAGTACTTGACCATTATCTTAGTGGGTTAAGTTTGCGTATTATAATCCAACATAATGGAATATATTAAGCATATTGACTTTGCTTTAGTTAAAAATTGGAAGTTGACTCTTAAACCATGTTGACTTTCTTTTGCTTAAAATAGTCATTAGAATTTGCATCTTTTCAACTACATTATGCAAATTGATGAGTATCGTATTATACATATTTATAACCTCGATATTATGTAAATTATATAGCAAATTACCCTTATTTACAGGACTTTTGGTACTTAATACATGAATAAACATGCAGGGCTAATAATGTAAGGAAAGACGTGAAAAGGACAAGAAACTAATGACTTTAAGGAACTTAAGAGAAATAACACATGGTTTGGAAAAAGCACGCCGATCTAGGGGAGAAAGCGCGCCGCTTACGGGCACCTTTGGTCAACTATGTACTTACGAGTCAATATTGAAGTACGCCGATCTATTACTTCAAGAGCGCCGGCTACATGAAGAGAAGCCCGCCGGTTTTATATCACATGTGCGGCGTACTTCCCCTGGCAGTTATACTTCTCCATTAATGAGACAAATCAATGACAAGGCCGATCATTTGCCTATCATTATGAGCCAGGCACGTCTTAGGGTTGTATTTAAACTATAAATAGAGGCTCAATTCGGAGTAGCTAACACAACTCAATCAAGAATCATCATTCTTGTAATCATAAGAAGTTTAGAAGTGGTTTTGAACCAAAAACCACTTGCTAAGGAGTTGGAAGCAAGAAGTACCTGTGGAGGAAGTATTGTGAACATGGTCCTTACTTGGAATCTCGGTATACATTATTACATTATGAATTTGGAAGCTATTTATTTTTGTTATGTTTGTTCTCGTTATGAACATTGAGTAGTCGTAATATGTTTGTCTAAGGCATTGTGGCCATGAGTTATAAACAGGAAATGTAAGATGAATTTTGAATCTATGAAGCATGTATTTGATATGTCATTGTTTAGTATACCATCACTTGTCTTGATTGGTCATTATGGTTAAAGGTCGAAAGATGCAATTGTATTGATTATATAATGAGTCGTCTGTCTATAACGAATCATTGTTATGCTTGTGAGAATTGGATAGTAAAACAAACGATAGCTTGGACCATGACATGTATAAGAACTAATCTCACGTCTAACGACTTGATTAGAGGAAATACATACTTTGTACTTCATAAACGGACCATACTTTATGCACTTTATATACTAAGGGTTAAAGGCCGAAAGGATTCCTTTTTATGTAAAGTAGATATATTAGTTTTCATGACTACCTGTTATGCATTACTCTTATGCTTTGTCCGTGTACTCTTTGTGTTACATTTGCTTGCCGACCTCTTGTGCTCAGCCTTGGACAAACATATATTTAAATTAACTTGGCAAAACTTTTCAAAAATCTTAAATCCAACAAAAACGGATTTAGTGATAAGTGACAATCATTGGAATCTAATTTTGTTGCACAATACTGATAAGAGAAACAACTTTCCTCTCTTGGGACAACCTGGTCTTACCTAAACCTTTGCTATAAACGGGGGTTATACTTTTACCCATGTGTTTTGTGTATTAAGGAATCGGTAGAACTAGTATTATAAATTTAAAGCTTTCGAAACACATCACAAATGCTAGTAATTGGCACCAAAATAAAATTACCTAAAAATATTGAATATTAGTCATAAAAGCCTTTAATTGCATATTGTCAATGCAACAAGTTGCAATGACTTGAAATTGCAATGGCCTAGTACCAAGTCTTAAACATATATCCAAATACGGAAATAAAAACAAGTCTTAAACATGTTCAAACAGCTGACATAAGTTTCAAACACAAATCTAATCATGGTCAAGTCTTTTTTGGTGAAGCAGCTCCAACGCTTTTACTTATGCCACCAGCTCCAAATCTGGCTTCCTTTATTGAAATTCTGTTCCATCTTGGTGATGAAGGACTTCTACTTCCACTAGCAATTCCACATTGATTTGTAGATGTATCACCAACCACTGAAGTTTGACAACTTGGGGTTGCAGCATGATGAATTTCATTTTATCTTGCACCAGCAGATGCACCTGAGTCATTGTGGGTTGCACGACCTTCCACTAACCTTTCTCTTCGATGGAAGTTTGATTTTCCCAGAATGTATATTGGGCTCTTTCATTAACTGATAGAAATATCAGCTAGTCCGCCATTTTTATTTTTGACAGAAAAATAAGGAGATGGCTCCATGTGCTCTGAGTCATAAAAATTTCTCTTAGGACCCATTTTAACAAATGAATTAATTAAATCCAAATTTTGAAAAGATGAATAAACAGGTTTATATGACCGAGATCTTTGGAGATGATTCCGTACTACAGTTCGGTGGCGGAACTTTAGGCCACCCTTGGGGAAATGCACCTGGTTTCACCACTTTGATTAGCAGCAGGATGACTATAATTTCCACCAGTGTTTCTTCCTATTGTATTATCAACATTCACAAAAATTGGTAACAAATGAAAAAAAAGAAAAAATAATAAAAAAAACAAAAAAAATAACACAACTTAATAAGACTAAGCAGTTTATTACCTTCTCTTGTACCAGCAGATGGTGAACCTTGTATGCCATCATCCAAACAAAACATGACTTTCTTTAATTCAGGGTCTTGGATTAACAGATGAACCACCAGAGTCTTCCACATTTTTGCCTTTTCCTTTGCTTGTCTTTCTAGACCCAGAAGTTGTTGCACCACCTTGACCCTTACATGACTGTTTATTGTGACCCACATTTCCACAAGAAGAACATTTAATATTTCTCCCTTTCTTACTCAACTTCCCATTGCTAACACATAGTGTGTCCTCCATTTGTCCTGACTCTCTTCTTTCTAGGCCTACCTACTTGAGGGTGATAGTGTGGATGAGTTAGTATTGTAAGACATGGAGATTTCTTCCAGTGTTCCTTCCCATTCAGTGGTTGTATCTTGAAAGTGTAAACTTCTTTCCATGTTTCTAACCAATAACACTTATCAGTCCATGCCCTGGTATTTGTACAGGATGGCCATTGACAGCCATATTCCAGGTTGCAGCAACTACATGCTTACATGGAATCCCTGTAATCTCCCATCTCCTACAACTACATGTTCTCTTATCAACATCAACTACACATTGCTACCCAAAACATCCTGTAACCTAGTACTTTTGTTCCCCACTCCACACAACTTTATTATTACTAGCATCTTCTTTGATTTTTGACATCATAATTGTTGTAGTAGGGGTTGGAGGACCAGGACATTTGTCAATGACTTTCTGACCATTCACAATCCTTTTCAAGCAGTACTCCCTTATGAACTCTAACAGAGTGATAATAGGTTTATCCCTACCAAGGACAAGCTTAACATTCAGCACTTCACGCATGTTATTAGCAAAACATCTGAATGAGCTCTTCCTGCATACACAAATAATATATTCTAGTAAGGAATTAATTGAATACATCATGATTATTAAATCTCATAAGCTAATTCAATTTACCTGAAAAGTGTGATCTGGCCCAATGTTCTGGTGGAATCTTTGCTAACCAGTCATGTGTAGCAATACATAAGTCCTTAAGTGCTCTCATTCCAGCTTGATATGCAAGCACTCTTGTAGCTGTAGCACACCTCCATAGCAGTTGCTTATAAGCAAGTCCATTCCATTGCTTCTTCATGTTTTCATGGATATGCCTTAAGCAGTATCTATGTTCTACAAATGGAAACACTTCATTCATTGCTTGAATGATACCCTGTAATAAAATTGAAACAATTAAAAGACAGATAGAATAATAAACATAAAAAAATTCAATAAATAAAACTGTATTGTACCTTTTGTCTATCTGATTTGAAAGTAAAATTGGAGTTTTTGTATAGATCTAGGTCATCTCCCAACATGTTCAAAAACCACACCCACGAATCTTTGCATTCAGCTTCAACAAGGGCATAAGCAACCGGATAGATGCCACTGTTAGCATCAAGTCCCACAGCTGTTAACAATTAGCCAGGGAATGGGCCACTTATAAAAGCCCCATCCAATCCCAACAGTTCCCTTCTACTGGCTTTAAATCCTTGCTTTAATGCACCAAGATAGACATATAATCTCCTAAATACTCTAGTAGGACTGTTATGATCTTCCGGCATTTCTACTTGACTTTTCACTGTGGTCCTAGGATTTTGGGCCATCAACTCTTGAACATAATCTCTTAGCATAGAATATTGGCCCTTGTGATCACCCGTTATCATTTTGTTAGCTGCAGCCTTGGCTCTGAATGCATTCATGTGAGAAATATTTACTTCCCATTTCTTCTGAAGTGCATCTTAAACTGCTTTCGTAGGAATTTCTGGATCCATAGATACTTCATCCATAATTTGAAGTGATAGAAATTTGTAGTTACAAGCTTTAATGTCCTTTGTCTGTAGACATAAATGCTCACTTCTATGAGTCTTGTATACCCAAGTTTCCTTACCTAACTCTTTAATGCAATAAATTTCCCATGGACAACACTGATTTCTAGCATCTTCAATTATTCCTTTTCCTTTGTCTTTATCTGTAGAAACTTTTGACTTAGACCTAGTTCTTGGACCACTGGACTGACTTGGACTTTCCTTTGATGGGCCATCCACAGAAGGCCTATCATTAAGAGTCCCATAATTAAGGTCAAAAACATGGATGCTACCAACACATTTCGCCCTAACTCTAACTTTGTCATTCCTTACCAATTTGATTTTTCTTCTAGTTTCTATAGAATGCATGTAAACTCTATCTTCTACCTCCTTACTTGTACCAAATCTTTGTCCTACAAAAAACCCAAACTTCTTAACTATAAACTCATCTTTCTCTTTGTCCTTTCTTAACTACCTAAGTTTCTGTTGTAAATCAATATCTAGGTCATCCTCATATTCACTATCAAATTCTTCGTTAGCAACATCTAACTCAGAACAAACATGGAATCTAAGACTCGTTTATTTAAAATGGCCAAAAGATCAGGAGTTTCATTATCAAGTGAACCAAAACAATAACATGTATCAACATGAGGTTCATGGATAATGTTATTTTCATTATAAAAGACCTCATTATCCTCCCCACTTTCAGTATCCTCCTCATTGTCTGCATCATAAACATAACTCTCATCATCGTCATTATTCTCAAAAGGACCACGTGGTGAATACACATCATCAATAATAAGCTCTAAAGTTCAGTATCATTCATTTCCTCACCACCAACGTTAGCATTCATATGAGCACCACCTACATTGGCATTCATTTGATCATTAGTTCTATCTAAACCCACATAATGAACACCTACATTACTAGCATTCACTTGCTCATTAGCTTCCTCTAATCTAGCATGACCATTAACAACCATATGATCCGCATTATCAATGTTTTCTTCATTTTGATCTACCCTCACGTTATCATCAACAACCATATCATTTAGGACATAATGCTCTACCCTCAAAGAATCTTCAACCACATGTTCCTAACTAACATTATCTCCAAACTGACTTAAGTTAATACTACCAAATACCCCATCAAGCTCATCTAGTTCTGCATCTAAACCTGGAAAATAAGACTCTTTAACAACTAACTATGTAAACTTACTCTTGTGTAGGTATTTCATTTACCATTGGCTCTTCAGCAGGTAACTCAGTAAAACTAGACTCTTGAGTAGGTATTTCATTCACCCTTGACTCTTCATTAGGTAACTCAGTAAACCTGCTAATTTCATCACTTACTTCTGCCTCCTCAGGTATAACATATTCCAATAATAGCCTCTTAAATCAATTTCTTCTAGAAGTACTACTACCAATACGACCCAGGTTACCAGGCCCAACCTCATTGTCCTCATCTTTTTCATTAAGAACAACACTCATTGCCTCCTTTGGCTTGAAGTAAGTTCATACTTTGGACACCACATGTTCTATGTATACTTCAATGACCTTATGCTCACCTATAAACGTACTTAAATAACCTACATCATCATCACTACATAATGAATGCAAGCCAACATCAAGATTCTTACAAGGTTCAAGAAAGTTAAAAAAACATTAGCTTTCTGTCTGTCCAACCCAGGTCCTGAACCATATCATCTAACTCATGAATCGAGAAGGTTTCACTATCGACCATATCAACAATACTTTTCCTACCTCCACGGTATTTTCTTCCAGGAAAGAAGTGAAACTGAACACCATGGTGTATCCTTATTGTAAAGACAGTAGTGTGGAAAACTATAAGGGGGGGTTGAATAGTTTTACGTCCGTTTTAAAATTTATAAAAACAAGTTTGTTTTAAAAACTTCGATTCTAGTTTATGTGAATTCAATACTTGCACTATATGAACAATTATATAGTTACTAACTAACTAAGCAAATATAGTATAAGTAAATAAGTAATGAAAGTAAAGAGTTAGAAAGATCAAACCACAACACAAGAATTTATAGTGGTTCGGCTACAAGGTCACCTTCCTTGTTCCTACTTTACTCCTCGAGTCACCTACTCGAGAGTTTTCTTCACTATGTCAACAAACTCCCTTGTGGCAGAGAAACCTTACACAACTTTCGCTTACACCGGCTTAACGACACAAAGCTAGATGTCGGGTTCTAATCCTAGCTAGAACCAATCTCACGACTTCTTCACAACTTCTACACTACTTGTACACACCACACCTTCTTCACCACTTCACACCTCTTCACTACTACACAACTTCTTCTCCTCTACACAACTTCTACTTCTCCTAAAACTACTTATTACAATCACAACACAACTTCACAAATAATATACACAATATACACAACTACTCTACAATACTTCTTAAACTTGGTTGTTGAAGGAGTATTCTTATTTTGCACTTTGGATGAGGATGGATGAGAAGGGATTGAATCACTTGAAACAAGGATTAATAATCTAATGATCAAAGGGTTTTAGAAGATGTTTAGAGAGATTTAGATCTGAAAATTTTCGTGCAAAAGGTGAGAAAAATGCCAGGTTTGAGGTGGTATTTATAGGAGAAAATTTCTGACAGAATCTAACAGGGGAGCATGGCCGACCCCCTTAATTCATGGCCGGCCCCCTTAAAATTAAGGGGGCCGCCCAGCTGTAACGGCCTGATTTTCTGTCTTTTAGTGGGGAAAGTTTATTTGGTGAAAAACTAACTGATTTTAGTTAAAAATTTGAATTCATATATTTAGTATGATTTAAACATTTTCTTTTATTACCAAAAGTGTTTTTCAAAAATATATAATATGTTTATATTATTAAATAAACTTTGTAATAATTAATTAAATACCTCTTTGATCATGAGATGTATTAAGCACTTGTTTATTCATACCTTAAGTGATTAAGTTGGATAAAATGATATAAACTAGCTTAATACTTGTTTACGTAGTAATCTTACGTTAAATGATTTTACATATTGTGATCGTCAAAACGTAGAGATATCGAAAAATATAAATAACGTTTTTATGCATTATTTATGTCAACAATCTCCCCCTTTTTGATGATTACAAAATCTAAACTCATTAAAACGTAAATTAGTATATATGCAAGTATTTCGTGAGTTTATATCAATTCTCCCCCTTTTTGTTAGCATCAAAAAGGTTATCCCGATTGGTTAGGAGCTCCCCCTTGACGTATACTCCCCCTCGTTTTGAGGTCATAGAAGGAATCGTGATATGGAATTCTTACAAAAATATTTAGCCGAAGAGAGAGGATGGCTAACATGTCTCGGGTGTTTCCTAGTATTCTTAGAAATTGATAGTTTCTATCCAAGAGGCAGATAACTTGTAATAGTAATCAGTCAGTGCTTTGAGTTTATGCCAGTCAGTATTTGTTATCTCAGTGCTGGTTAGAGTTGAGTGCCCTGAATGGTAAGTATGGGTGTCTATGGTGTAATTGTCATCTTCACACGTTAGTTCCATCATTTTGGCTATTTTTGCTTTATGCACAATCACTTCTAGTGGTTGTCTGTGATGCTCTCATTAGAAGACTTAAATCCTTAGATGATAGATTTAGGGTGTTGCTTCACACATGCGAGAGAGCGCGAGAGATGTTTTTTTAGCAACAAGGAAAAGTTTCTATTTGATATAGCATTTAAGGGACCCTACATGAGACTATTACAGGAATTGGCTGTTTTGACATAATAACATTAATTGGTTTCAAAGAATTAATAACAAGTCTTCAGTAGAACTGCTGTAATAAGCCATTCATCAGCAGCAAACTCCTAGAAGGCTTGTGTGGAGGACTTGGGTGAAGGCTTGAAGAAGTCTTGGGAGGTCTGACTTATCACTTGAATCACAGCTTTCTACAGTAGACCCTTTTTCAGAAAGACTGTCACTGCAAGAGACAAGAGTTCAGCAGTATTAGTAACAGGGTCAATAAGTCCCTTGACTTTTTGCATATAAATGATGTGGAATCATCAAAGTCAACTGTAATGGATAGGTCAATGGGCCATATGTCTCCTCTAATTGGACCAGGGACAGCAGTAATGTCCTTCTTTAACATATTTGCTAATCCTGCTGATGTTAGTTTTCTACTATCATCCCTAGCTCTAATCCCACATATTTTAAAAACTAAACTATACCAGAATTTACAGCTTGACAACCATACAAATTTCTAGCTAAGTTATCACCTGATATTAATCCAACTTCTTTTGTGTAGCTATTTCATTATCTAGCTTCTCTTGAAGAACTTGTTTATCAGATTCTAAATTAGCTTTTAACGTTCTTAGTATAGATTACTCATCATTGAGCCATTTAATTCTGTTTCCAAAACCTTTTTATTTCCTTCCTCAGTAATGCAACTTGATTCTTTTGAAACCAATCTTTTGTTTTTCTACTGATCTTTAGACCACGTTTATAAGAACTCCAGGTCTTTATAAACTCATTATTTAGGTTTTCTTATCATATTGTTCTTTTAAGTTCCATTATATGCTTTATACTAAACCAAACACACAGTTATTGTACCTGAGAATTGCCCATTAAGAGCAAATTGAATGAAATCCTCTGAAGTACAGCTTGCCAGCAATCACTCCCCTGATCACTCTATCACCATCAATCCTCTCATGAGCTTCAGTCAACATGATCATCAGAGTGATCAAAGCTGTGGATATTCCAGTTTTTGCAGTATCAACTTCCCGTTGTTTCTGGCTGATAGGTAGAATACCTAATCTTCATAGTAGATTTCCTACCTTGCATTCTCTAGAGAAGTGACCCATTTGACCCACAAGTGTCAACCAACTTGATCTTTCTTCTGTCAACCCTGGCTGAATCCTGCCTTGAACCAAACTTCTTTCCAGCGCTTTTCTCAAATCTCTGATGTGTAGTGAAAGCATAGCCACCTGCCACTTCAAGTTCATCTGCTCCATATCAATTGGATCACCTGATCAAAAATCCTTCATAGGTAGAGTTGCTGCTGAGATTCACAATCAGCAACAAAGGAGTGAAGTACATCTTCCAACACACTACCGAGAAGAAATGTGATTTGGTTTGTGTGTATGAAGATGATGCAGTGAAATGACTTGAACTAGGAGGCATTACATTGGATGTTGAACCAACAAAGCTGATAATTTTGGAGAATGAGCGAAATAGGACATTTTGAAATCATGGTTCAAGAGTTTTGAGCTTGTTGGTTATAAGTCCACAAAGCTCATATATCCAACCACCCTTGGCTTTGAGTGCAATACTTACTTGAGAGCCGATGAGTGGAGGCAAGGATCTCAAGAATTTTAGCATTGCAATCTTCATTGTCTGCTTTGCCCTTCAAGCTGATTCAATTGACTCAGAATCTTGTGAAATTTTGTCACTAACCCTTGTGTAATACCTTCTTCTTCTGTGGATCTGAAACTCTTTGAAACGCTGCTTTCTAGCTATGACTTCCTCATCGCTTCTTGACTTGATCCATATCCGACACGCAAATCTAGGCTTTCAATCGCCAAATCGCATAAATACTTTGCTTCAGACATGAAGTGAAAAGTCAACCAAGGTGGTCTGGAGTATTGGCTTGAAAGAGTATATATCCGAACTTGGTTCTCGCCTCTGAACGAGCAAGAACCTCTTCAGCGATTGGGATCAAGATAGTAATATTACCATCTGCCATCAGTTCCAGTCCTCTTTGGACTATTACCTTTAATACCTACCTTCCAAAGATTAATGGTCTATGTGGTAACCATTCTGCATCGCATTGCCGCATACGATCATACTCTTCTGTCTTAAGGTAAGGAATTTTGGCATTGCTATTTGAAGAGAGTGCAGAGATGATGTAAGGGATGTTGTGTTTTGATGGTGGTTTGTGATCTGACTCAGCATCAGATCCAGACATTAATGTAAAGATTGTGTTGTTGAGGAGTGTTGAAAGAATGTGATTTTCTTAGTATCAAAGAGCTCTCCCGAGGCTCTGATACCACTGTTTGAAACTAATATTGACCTTGATAATCTTGATGCTCTTGTTGATCGTTACAGGTCTATTAATCAAAAATCTAATAGAGATCTCCCAAAGCTATCGTACTCTAATGCCGGAAAACAAATACAAGCATAAACATAATTTTTAAATACTAACGAACTGCTTAATCCTCTTATGGATTATATATTAAGAACTTAAAAACTTGTTCGTTCCTTCCAAACATAAACTCGTGTTACTTTTATAGAGAAGAACTCTAACCTAAACCGTTTTCTCATAAGAAACGTATAAACTATAAAACTTTATGATGATGCATTATCTTTTCCTAATAAGTTTTTTCTGCTATCCTAACTACATTACATATACGCGGTTATACTATATCACGCAGAACTAAATATGCTGAAACTATGTCTTCAGCAGTATCTACATCCCTTTCCAGCAGAATGTTCCTCAGAGATTCCTTCAGCAGTAACCATCAGCAGAATTCTCACTTAGCAGCAATTCCCAACAATGTGTCTCTTGATGTAAATGTTTGTTGTACTCCTTTGATATTAAAGATTATGGTTATGGTTAATTTCTTCGTTGCAATGCTATATATATATATAATATTATATATAATATATAAGTATAATAATAGTATAATATATATATAATAATATAGTATATATATATAAGTATATATATATATATATATATATATAATATTATAATTATATACTATATAAACTATATATATAGTATATATATATAATATATATATATTCTTG
>LBNU01003975.1:16897-29867 GCA_014162995.1 Artemisia annua | reverse complement strand
GTGGGCTTTCATGGCCCATTGGACACTTATTGGACTCGTCTTATAACCGAACGAGTATTAGTCTAAAACGTAACATAAAGTGATAAAACTAGCAACCTATTACATTTATTGAAATGACTGAGACTTGACTGAATAGTTGAAAACTATGATCCTAACAAGGTCAATTTGAAATGCTGTAATAGTTGAGGTTATCAGTATCAATTTGCTGAAGTTAGATATATCTTGCAGTTTCTTTACCAACACGTTAATCCTTTCGGCAGTAAATGAACCTACCGAGGGTCTTGCACTGATATACGTGGCACACTTCTTTACCGCTATTGATGGTACAACTCCATCAAGGAATGCTTGTAGTTTCATCTGGTCGATATAATAACTTTTGCTATTAAGATTTTAAGCCTTGTGTGGTGGTCAAAACTAGTATGCAAATAATTCTAATCTATAGTTGATACTGACTCAATAATAGATGCTTTATATACTATGCAGAGAGGCTGATTTCGTATAATTGCTACCTGACTTAATCTTCCATGTTATTGAATTCAGGAATTCCTACCTACGGAGCAGTTTTGTTTATAGTTTTTGCCGTTATATCAACAATCACTTTTAAGTAAGTATTTCTCTCCATTTTAAAAGCAAATTTACTCAACATTTATACGAGTGTAACGTCCTTTTGCAACATGAAAATTTGACAGCAGAATTCAGGTCAATGTATGTTGTCTTCTAATTGCAGTTTTTTTTGGTTTCAGTGTGCAGAATGTTTATAAGGTTGTACGCCTAAGACATGGAAACATGCTAAAGGCCTTGGCTATGGTAATCATATATCTTCCTCGATCAAATGGTTAATCTCTTGATTCATATAAGACTTATGGTATTCTGCTTTCTAGTACAATTAATTGGGAATAGTTAGCTTTCTAGTACAATAATCTAAGATTGTTATTTGCTATTACATAAGCTAAGACTTAAGATACATACCTAATTGCGCTTATACTGATATGGGTATCAAGGAAAGGCCATGTGCTGGGACATATAACAAATGTTTGGTTGTAGTCATGCTATGTTGCTTTTTGTGGGTGGATCATGATTATCGACCTTCAAGTTAATTTTAATATGTTGACTTTATACTCGATCAAAATGAACACATGAGATGTCATTCTTTGGATGTATATATGAAGATAAGTGAATATTGATGTACTTACTTCTTATGTTGTTGTTATGTTAACAGCTTGGTGTGATTTTTGTGCCTTAACCTCGTGAATCTGCATCTTCAAGTTATTAGCGCAATTCATACTTTTTCTTTATTAACAATTTTGTGCGCCTTGCCATTACATGCTATTAATTGTAGCCTTTGGTAGAAGATGTTGGAAAAAGAATTAGCGGGTCAACGTTTGTTCCTGTTATTTTGGCACGAGAAGTAGGGGATTGTATACATGTTTTGTTTAATGAGTATGCTGCCCAATACTGAAAAGAATATAGGGATTTTAGTCATTTCATTGAGTACTTTGCAAGATGTAAATAAGCCGGCCTAAAATTAGAATAGTTTTGAAATCGTGTTCAAAAAGAATAATGTTAGACTGTGTAAAGTTTTTTTTTAAAATATATGTGTAACTATTTAGTTTTCTTCTTTTTCAGGTGATATTTGTATCTTCAAAATGAGATCTTTGACGATTGACATCTTTAAGTAAGACCATATGTGTTATCTGATAATATTGACACGCCTGCAGGAGTACTAATCTATGGTTATGTCCTATCATTTTGGTAAGGTAAATATTTTTATAAACTCGAGATTGCCTATGAACCATGATTTTACCAACACTCTGTACTTATACTTGTATATGTATTTTTGACCATAGGTGGATTTGGATCATTAAGCAAGAATATCTCAAAGAAGTTCACTTGCCAAGCAATCACAATTTTCTAATTTCATAGGAATTCTGTACAATTGTTCAGCTTATTATTATTCGTGGATCTATGTACAACTGGTAGATCATTTCTCTGAATGGTAATATATTATATGATTATTTTGACTTTTGTATATACAAAGTGATTATTTGAATGATGATGATTTCTTTGTTTAATTGTTGTGCTTATAGTTTAATAGTTTTTGAGAGTTTTGAGACAATAGTTTTTGTGGCGTATTAACGACAAAAATTTCCATCTCTAGTAGCGATGGAATAACAACAAAATGGTTGGATTCGTTGTTACTATTAGCGACAGAAAGTTTGTCGCTAAGCTGTCACTTGATGGTCGAATCAAATTTAGTTTAGGTAACCTTAAAAAGCTCTAGTGAGGGGTTTGAGTCGGACAATCCATCACTGAAACTCTAAAACTTTTGTCGCTAAACTTGTCGCTAAAAATTTGCGAGGCCCTTTTTTGCGACGGAATATATCCATCACATTTCTGTCATTGAAGGGCTTTAGTGACAGAATAGCGATGCAAACTTTCGTTGCTGATGCCCGATTTTCTAGTAGTGGACGTGGTCACAAATTCAGACTAGAAAGTGCAATTTCAAGATTTTTGGTGACGGCTCAGTGTGTGTGGAGACGGCCTCCCTTGACGGCGTCAAAGGCATGCTGACGGCGTCACAACCAAAGGGTAACGCCGTCACATATAGCTGTGGGCAAACGAAACTCTAAGTGGACGGCGAGCTGACGATGTCACAAGCATAACCCGAGGACGTCAAACCCTGAAATCTATATATACAAATTCATATTTGTCATTATTGTATGTGAAACTTTGTAGGAACTTAATAGTCCGAACCCTAGGCGTTTTTATCAATTATTTTAGGCCTCTTTGGCCATTGAAGACTTTATGTATTATTGAGATAAGTTCTATTCATTAACCAATCAATCATGTTTATCTTTAATTGTTTGGTTATGTGTAATTTCTTATTTTTCCATTGCTATGCCAGGCTAAATGAATTAGTGTTTACTTAGGAATGCATGAAGCTTAGTTGTTAATCACTTATCTATTGTCTCTTGTTGATGGTGTGTGCGTTAAGAGTTGGAAAACTGGCTATATCCCGTATCTTAGCTTGAACGCCTACTAAAACACGTTTAGTTAATTAGTGCTTATGTCTTAGGTTATTAACTATAATGGGTATTTATTGCGTAAATTAGTTATTGGGTGGGTTATTGATATTCAGATAGGCGTCGCTCACTTAGGCTAGTTCATAGATATGGGACTAACCAACCCGCAATAGGTAATAAAGAATACTTCACTCAGCATTAAACAAGGTAGTAACAATTCAATAGATAACGTGTGAAACGAATGCAAACCTAGGTAAATACGTTTTTCCTCATAAAAGAAGTCCCCGCCAATTTTACTTTTATCGCATTTTTAGGTTAATATTAGTTAAAATACAAAACTCCCTCAACCCCGACTTGCTTTCAAAAAAATATAATAATGCCAAAAAGAATCTTCCTTTCAACCTTTAGACTTATCCCGAAATACATTTCTAGCCTACCTCGCTATTCACTAAGAGAACGATCAACCCCTCCAACTTATATATACTACACTACAACAATTAAGTACACTACCTAGAGGATTGTAAAAGTTAGTGTGACACATCAAGTTTTTAGTGTTGTTGCTCTCAAAGTTAACCCTTAGATTATAAATAAATTCCTATATTACAAACCGTGTCTTTTAGTTCGTGTTTCTATTCAATTCGAGCCGTATGTTTTCATTTTAAGTTTTCAAAGTTGAACTAACCAAAACTATATACAACAGAGCACTCCCAATGGTAACACAAGTTAAGTTTTAACACAGTGTCACGTCAGCGCCACATCAGCTTTAACACTTTCATCTTAACTCACAAAAAAAACACCCTCAATCATAACTCAGCTTTAACTCAACTATTTTCAAATTCAACCCCTAAACTAAAAATAACAATTCATTTAATAAACCACATAACATTAAATCTTAAACATTACAATACGAAATATAAAAAAAAAAACTTAAAATAACAATTACAACGATTAAAAAAAATCGAAACATAGGAAATTTAAACCATACGAATTACAACTACTTATTCATCGTCTTCGGAATATTCTTCTTCCTCTTGTTGTTGTTGTCGTTGAAGACGTTTCTGCCAAACATGCTCCATAAGGTCTCGTTGGAGTTGAGTATGCATTTGTGAGTCGCGCATTTCCCNCATAGGAAATTTAAACCATACGAATTACAACTACTTATTCATCGTCTTCGGAATATTCTTCTTCCTCTTGTTGTTGTTGTCGTTGAAGACGTTTCTGCCAAACATGCTCCATAAGGTCTCGTTGGAGTTGAGTATGCATTTGTGAGTCGCGCATTTCCCTTGACTTGCGAAGCTGGGTATCACATCTGTCGATCCACCTCTCTAGCCTCAAATGTGGTGTCGGATCCACCCACAATTCGCCATACTCACGGAGTGTAAACTTTTGATCCTTCAGAATCATGTTATGCAAAATAATGCAGGTATACATGATTCGTTGTAGCTTAACAATTTCCAGTGCACGTGCCGGTTGTTGTAGTATACCCCAACGTCCTTGAACCACACACCAAAAGCACGTTCGACATCCTTTCGTTCACTTTCTTGCTTCCTTTTAAAATAACTATGTTTCTCGTCAGTCGTTGCCGAGAAGGATTTGACGAAAGTTGCCCACTGTGGGTAAATTCCGTCAGCCAAGTAATAACCCTGTTCATACCTTCTCCCATTTACCATATAGGGTGCCCTTGGGGATTCGTTAGCAAGAATGTCGTCGAACAAGTTAGAGTTATCTAAAACATTAGTATCATTATTTGCCTCTGCATACCAAAAAATGCATGCCAAATTCACAAATCTTGTGAAGCAACAGCTTCAAGCATTATTGTTGGATATCTTTTATCACCCCTACCAAATTGCCCCTGCCAAAGCCACCGGACAATTTTTCCACGCCCAATGCATGCAATCAATGCTACCAAGCATTCCCGGAAAACCATGTTCACGCTCATGCTTTTCGTAAATACTCATCACGTCGGGCCATGTTGGTTTTCTTAAAAACTCAGGCATAAACAAATCCATAACACACATGTTAAAATTATCAAGAGAAAGACGTGCAGTACTCTCACCCATTTGCAAATACTCATCAAACGCATCGGGTGAGCTGCCGCATGCCAATTGGCGTATGGTAGATGTACACTTCATAAGAGCACTAATACTCGTTCGACCTGTAGCGTCGGGTCCTACATTAAAGTATTTAAAATGATCTGGAAGAGGATCGGATTCATAAGATTCAATACCTTTGACTATTTGTAGAAATAGTCTCCGACTCATATGAAACCTTCTACGGAATTTACGGGGCCCATACTTACAACCTTGAACAAAATAGTCGTTTTTCAAACGTTCTTCAGCAAGCTCACGTGCACGATATATGTGGGTACGAGCCACCAGAGGATGAGCTTCTTCTTGTTCTAAGCGTTGCTGATACTCGTACGCAGCAATCATAAACTCGATATCATCTTCGTCATCTATGTCTGACCAGCTCCGAGATAATTCGGCACTTTGATTTGGATCCATTGTGAATGAAGAAGGTTTTTTTTTCTTCTTATAGAGGAAGTATAAAGACTTGAGAATTAGTAATGGATGTGTGAAAAAAAATTATGAGTTTAGTTGGTATTTATAGTGGTGTGTAAATGATTTTGATTTTTTTTTTTTAGAAAATAGGCAATATANATTTTTTTTTTTTTTTTTTTAACCAAGTCGCCTTAACTCGGTGTTAAGGGTTTCACATGGGGCGTTAACGCCGATTTAACGCAAGATCATGCAACGCTTAACTTCGATTTAACGCGGGTTAAAGCTCATTTAACGCCTACCTCACGTTACGATTGGGAATGCTCTCGTATGTAGTAAAGATTACAAAGACTCGCTATTACCATAATACTTATCTTTATTATTATTTTAATCTTCATGTGTTGGCATGAGTTATTTGTATCATTAGCATCAAAATTTGTTTTTAAATTTTTTTTATGACAAAATGCATATACTTTTTTATAAAGTAAGATTTGTATCTATACTTACGCCTAAAACTACATGTAAATCATTTATTGGTACTAGACAAGGGGCCAGTGTCCTACAAATCAATCAACTAAGGACATATATGTTTAGTCATATATTTAGTCATACCAATCATTTATGTAATGTTTTCATACCGAACTTTCTTCCACCACGAAATTTGACAGAACCAAGCTTTAGAAAATCAAGCTGGTGTAATTTGCAGCCGGTTATGCATATAACCGTTTGTGTTTCAACTGTATAAACTGCATATATGTTATTGCTATGGCATCTTCTCACTTTGTCAGCATATGTTAGTTTCTTAACTTGCATAGGCCCAACTGTAAAAACTAAAAAGTCCTTGCAAGTAAAACATAACCCAATGCTTGTTCTTTGTAGTTCATACTAGAAATGGAACTGCTTGTGTTTAACTTATTCGATTTTAACCAGAAGTCCAGAACCGATGAACCCCGATTGTTATCTAGCTGGTTATAGTTTCAACTGGTTTGATTTTCAGGCGAGTTTGATAAAAAAAAAATTGAGAAAACAAATATTCCCTATCGCCAACCCGTATCCATGACATTGCTAATGGTAAAGTTTGGCCTTCCACATTTTCTGACTATGTGCTATCACAACTACTAAACAACGAGGAATTACCATATCATAAAGCTTGCTTACGGTCACTAAACTCAAGCCGTTCAACCACAACAACCCAGAAAAACACATCGAACACTGACTGATTTATTCAAGATAGAAGCAAATAACTGTAACAGACCATATTAAAATGGCAAGGATCAAAACATCGAAAAGAAGTTGATCTTCCACATAGTACGCACAAATATGTGCTACTCCATTATATTTAATAAAGATTAACGATCATTTAGAGCTTACAAGTTGATAACGATATTAAACATTTAAACCTAATCATTTGTTAGATTTCATCAACTTCTAGGGTTCCTTCTTCCCCAATATCCCTAAACTTTTAACGCTAATACAAAAGATCCACAATTTTTTCATAGAATACTACTACGCTTATGATCTCCTAAGTTAAAAACACTTACCATCTAGGCTTTTTATCATATTGCTAAACATAAATCCCATTAACAAAAAAGATTGTAAAAATCCGACCTTTAACTTTTAAGATACGGAATGCCGCCCTTTTCTTGAAGGAGTTGACGCCATTTTCACCTCCTCTGGGTGGTTACCAGAACCAAGACTTCCAGACGAATCTGACCCACTGTTCTCCGCGGTCCCACCCCCTTTGTTTGACCAAATTTTTGTGAAGATTCTCTTTGTTGCAAGTAGACCTTTGACTTTATTCACCGGACCCCTGTCAGCTAGTGGGCTCTTTGCATGACTGCCGCTGCGTTCAAGTCTCAGTGAGGCAAGCTCGCCTCTTAAGGTTCTAAGCTCTTCGGCTGAGGCCACTGCATCCCAATCTTCTTCTGTGTTGGTTGTGGTCGTTCTCGAGCTACCATGAGATGCACTGTTGAGGTCCTTAAGTGGTTTAGGTAGGTCAGGTGTGCTACTGCCAGAAGAAGCTGCAGCTCGAACCTGTTCAAAGAAGAGGACTTGAACCACTACACGCAACGGGAGCCTCTCGTTTTGAACAGCGTGCATGCATGCCTCCACTGATAGTTTCTTACAGTCCATTAGTCTGCATATTTTCTTCCGCTCGCTCTTGCTGATCCCAGGGTGTGCCTGCACAAAAATGATGCATTGAACTAGGTAATAGGTAATGCGGTAATGGGATAGTATGATAATACGGATGGTAGTCCACAACACAACACAAAATAAACAGGTTCAGGTCATAATTGGGTCGACCCCCCAATACGTTGTAAGGTTCTTGAAACATCAACCCGACCTTAAGTGCCACGCCTACTTAGTAAGGAGAGACTTTTACCTTGAGATACATATCGATGGCTCGATATATCCCATCGTGGGCTGGCCTCGAAAACCCGGATACAGTCTCGGCAAGTTCCATGAACATCGATAAAGGTAGGTTCGGGTCTTTTGCAACTTCAGCAAGATAAGAATCTACAAGTTTAGCCACCATCAACTTTGAAGCTTCTGATAATATCCCGCCAGTCGGTTTCCTCACTTCTTGAATCTCATTTCCCTCCGCTTCGAAATCACCGTTCCTATCTTGATCTCGAACCATAAACCCCTCAACTATCTTCTGAACCGTTTTCACATCATAAATAGTGGGTTCACCTTCTTTCGCTCTAATCAAAAGATCCTGAACCGAAGCCTCCTCGAGCTGTTGACTAATCTTTTTCACCAACAGCGTCTTCCCGGTTTCCCCTGAGTCCACCAAAATCGCCATTTTCAACAACTTTAGCAAGAAACTACATGAAACACTGCCTTTCTCATTAGGCAAAAGCCACACGACTGTGTCAACTATCGATCTAGTTTTCACCATATCGCCATTCGGTATAACACCTTTGCTAAATCCCGGGATTCTTCTTGAAACGAAAGCTTTTAAAGCTTCTCCAATCACTTCATCGTGAACTAAACCCTTGTTTTTTATATTGACAAGAACCCGTTTGTATAAATCTAGCTCCACCTCAGCAAGGTCCTCGACCCACCAATCTGCTGGGACAGTCATGCTTCTAATACCTCCGTTTAACATGTGGTGGTTGTTTTCTTCTGGAAGCTTCTTACGGTTATAAGTGTAAGACCAGTCAACCTTCGAAACATCAATAGATACCTTAGAAGCTATGGCGTCAATACAATGGCTGACTATCTTCAATTCCTCAGATAACATCATCATCGATTTGGTGGTTTGAAGTACTATGATCGAGTCTTTCCAGCTTCTGAAAATGCTCGAGTTTAGAAACACGTCGATTTTGTATATAAGGTTTCCTTTCTCCATAGTTTCGCGCATCTCGAGATACTCAGCCGCACAACGAGCATTGACAACATTGTAGGCGTTTAAGGTTACTGTCATACCGTAACAGAACTTTGCACATATCTCAAAAGCAGCGGGGCCACCAGGAATGTCGTGAATCTCGATTTCATCACCGTTACCGATTCCGTCATTGGTGCTTGCTACTAACTTCTGTAAACGAGCACTCTTCGACAACAATGGAAACTGCATACAAAAAAAAGGTTCGAGTATTTTATAGCGGTGTTTGGCATCACTTTTAGAGATTGACTTGATATGGAATAATAAGAATTAGATAAACAACTATAAGGAAACGACCTGCAAGAGGTGGTGTTTGGATGTGTTTGCGAAGAGAAGATAATAACTTGTTTGGGT
This sequence comes from Artemisia annua, assembly GCA_014162995.1. Lineage (NCBI taxonomy): Eukaryota > Viridiplantae > Streptophyta > Magnoliopsida > Asterales > Asteraceae > Artemisia > Artemisia annua. The sequence goes on along the minus strand of LBNU01003975.1, from coordinate 20,604 downwards.
GTTTGGCAATCTACGATTTTGTAAGGGTTTTTGAGTGTTTGGCATAAAAAAACTTAGCGGATTTACATGTAAAATAACCCCCAAGTGAAATAATCAGAACTAGTGTTTTGTTGCAACTGGGCCTAAACTTACTATCCAAAGTTTAATATTTACACAAAATCTAATTCAATACCCAAACACAAGAAACTGACTATCTACATCTTGAAACACAATGCAAACACCCACATGTTTAACATCAGGGTAAAATTGTAACGCCTAATAGTACAAATACTATAGCGTGACGCAAGGTGGTCTTACCTTATGTAGATAGAACTTTGCATCGCCTATATTGATGACGATATCCGTTGCCAACTCTGAAGCCACATACCTATATACAAATCCTCATATTAATGATATCACAAATGAAAAAAATGACCGCAAATAAAATAAATTGAACACATTGAGTTCTGCTTCTATGCTGCTCAGATGCATGGAATAAAAATCGTATCAGACGACGCCCTAAGACATCGGTGAACAGATCATTCAACAAGCCTATTATTTAACCAATGAAATCAATGCTAATAGCCAATAGTACAAGCAAAAAGAGCTAAATTAAGATGTCTAATGATAGCATTATTGAACAATTACACTTATAAAACATTACTAAACAGGGCATACCTAAATGTCTACAAATCAAACAAATGAGCCGAAGCAAATACAAGATAAATTTGCAAAAGAAACTTACCAAATATTGTTTTCATCATTCTGAAACGAATCAGGCTTGGATCCAAGCTTCATAAACTTCATCTTGACCACCTTTACCTTCTCTCCACAAACTATCAACTTCTTTTCAACTTAAAGCAAGTAAACATAACCCACATCCCCAAATCTTAACACCATTCAACCCTATAAACCACCAAAAAATAACTTCAAATTAGGCCATTTTTCAAAATTTCTTTTTTTGGTGATTTCTTGGAGAAATTTTTGTGGGCTATTTGCAAATAAGATCTAAGTAGCAAAATATATATTTCTTGCAAAGAATCTTTAAAGAGAGAGAAAGATAATGGGGTGATGTACTTTGTAAATATGTTAATGACTTGAAGATTAAGGGGATAAAGAGAAGTGTTTATCTATGTGTCCTAGTTCAACAACAAACCCCATGGAGTCCGGGCAAACTCAGCAGACAAAAACAACAGTAACACACACTTCATACACTAAACTAAAACTATACTATACTTTTTTNAAAAAAAAAAAAAAAAAAAAACACACACACACACACACACACACAAGCACAAATCTGACTCCACCCACTTCAGATCATCCTACTTTTGTATAACATTATGGTTTTCTTGTCTCTCATATATTTTTTTTTTTTTTTTTCTCATTTTAAGGACAATGTGGATATTACATAAAAAGTAGTACTAACAAAAACTTATTAGCATAAAAATAAAGAAATGACATGAGATCAAATTACCGTTGAAGATTTACAACATATGGAAAACAGCATCTAGGAATCAGTTGTAACTAGTCATTGAAACGGCAGACAATAAGCATCTATTAGTCTGGTTTATGTATATGAAAAATAAATAAAAATAATTAAAGATCATGAAATCAGTTACGTAGTACTACAGTATTTATTAAATGGAAAACCCATATGGTAATGATGCTTAGTAAGCAGTATCAAATAAAAAATATGTGGCATGTGTTATGTATCATGTATGATGTACCCACTTGAATTTAATAAAAAGTAGACAAAAACCCAAAAGCCACTCTCCTTGTATCCACTTCAAAACCCAATATTTTTTGTTTAGCTATTTTTTTATGGTATCAAGTTTTAAAGTAAAAGTCTAAAATGTAACACATCTCAAAATGGTACCAAAAAACAGCATCTTTACATACCATATGTATAGTTTTTTTCTAAACAAAAATGGAATGCATAAAACAAGAAAGCATGCAAAAGAAAAGAAAAAACATAAAAACACAACACAGACATAAGAAGACAAGGTGTTGTTGATATTCTAGGTCCACTCAAAAGAAGAAACCATTTTACACTAAAATCCAATATAAGTGCTTACCCAGTTTTGTAACACAGAACCGCTAGTGTCTTTTCTTTTTGCTTTCTTTAAGCTCAAAGCCCAATTTTGGGGTTCTTGAAAAAATAAAAGTTTTTATTTTTATTTTATTTTTTCTTTTTTGGGTGTGTGTGTCCCCTTTGCGTTTTGATATGTGATGTTGATATACTTGAGAGGGTGAAAATGATATGAATTGCGTTCTGAAGAGATTGAGGTGAGGTGAAGGTGAGGGAGTAGTGATTAGGATGAAGACTCTGTTTGGGCCAATCTGCTATGTTATGCACGCCAATGCTGACAATCTGCTTTTATGTTCCCTCTTTAATGTTGTGTTGTACTCTTAGACTAGAGGGACACTCTCTCTCATCCTTCACGTCAGCGTTATCTCAACTTTCTCGCTCCTATCATTATCTCTCACTTTTCACTTGTGATTTCACTTGTAATAGTCACACTAACCATTTATGTTTCATTAAAATACACACTTTATATAAATATATTTTACTAAATAACCCGCACACTAACAAACAAAATAAAATAAATAAATACACAAAAGTAACACGAGAACCAAGAGATTTTCCCTTTTTCCTCCTCTCACGCGTGAGGAGTGTTTGTTGGAATGGGGTGGCGAGTGAGAGAGTACCTCACAAGTGATAGGTCCACCTCCACTCTGTCTAGCCTTATCTTGTGCTCTTAAGCGCAAAGCGACGGTGTCTAACATCAAATAATTATATTTTCGAACTTGTGTTTTTGTGTTACTCTTCATTTAACACTTACGAGTTTAACTTTTAGTCATTGCGAGGAAAAAAAAAAGTATAATGATTACATAATACTTAAACTATTAATTTGGTATTAACATTTTTAATCAAAAGTATTTTAAAAACTAAGCATTTAAACCGAATTAATCACAACAAGTAAAACTTTTCATTTTATCTTGTTTTTGTAAAATGTATTATAGGCAATTAACGTTATTCAAATTTTAAGCATTTTAAGTTTAAAGAATGCATGAATATGCATTATAAGTAGTAGAGATTTTGTTTGTAAAACTGTGGAGAGGGTGGTGATGGGTAGGGATGGCAAAAGTACACAAAACAGACGAGAAAAACCAAACCCGAACCTGTTGGGTCGGGTCCGGGGCGGGTTGACGGTTTTGGGTATTGATAAATTTTTAGGCCGGGTATGGGTTCGGTGACGGGTTTTAGTAATATACACCTGATTACCCATACCAGTATCCGTTTACCCGAATCCATACCTGCTTTATTGCTATTATAATTAATAGAGTATATGTATATTATATATAACTTCTTCCATTATATTTTTTTATATAAGTATTTCTATTATCTAACACATTTGTATTTTGTACATGAGTTATTCGAAAGCGCTAAATCGTGTGATACAATATCTGTTTTATTAAACTTTAAAAAAATTAATATATTAGGGTGTTTTGCTTTGTTTTGTCGGTGAGTTACAATGTAATTTAATCTTGATACCCGCCATTTTGCCCATAGAATATTCAATTGGGGATAACCAATACCCGCGAAAAAACTGAAAAATCGATGTATAATATTAACCGGTATCCAACGTCTAATGGGGTGGATATAGATGTAGATATTATAAACGGGTGCGGGTAAGGGTGCACTAACCCCCCCCCCCCCCCCCCTT
>LBNU01003970.1:74171-104464 GCA_014162995.1 Artemisia annua | reverse complement strand
CATTGAACAATGGCTGTTTTTCATGTGTAGATAAACATGTCTTAGATTTAAACGTTGGAATTGAAACATACTTGTTTTTTACATTGAAACATGGCTGTTTTTCATGTGTAGATAATACATGTCTAGCATTAAGGAATCGTGTGTTAATTTTCGTGTGAAGCATACTTGTTTGAACATACTTTTTTTTAGTATACATTTGGTTTTCAAAGAAACATACATGTTATTCATTGAACAATACTTGTTTTACACATTGAACATGGCTGTTTTGTTATAAATTGTGCCTATGCGTTTTAGATTGTGCATATGTGTTATCTTATTTGTTGTGATTAATTTTTGTTTCCTATTTTTGTAGTTTAATTGTTTTTGTGTATGCTTTTTTCAGATTGATGAAGATAATCATCATTGAAGACCTAGAAGTTGATGAACACATATGTACATGAAGATAATTTGCGATTTTTGAAGAGATGTGATTATTGTATATGTGTTTTTTGTACTTGTAATTAAATGAAATGTAACATATAATTATATCAATCTTGTTTGTTCTTATATAAAGGTCTATGTTCCTTGATTTATGTTTTAAACTTTCAAAGAAAATAATGGCTAGGCAAAAGTATTTGTAGATTAATAAAAAAGTGTAAAAAGTTAAATACTAAAAACATATGTAAATTGACATTATTTATAAAACATACATGCACCTAGTATTTTTTCAAATAACGCATGCTGGAAGAAAAAAAAAAAGTTCCTAAAATTATGGGATTTTAAAAAACGAAATTAATAAAAAAAATCACAAATAAATAGAAATTGTCTTTTACTATTATACCCTTTTGATTAAATAAAAATCTTTAATATTTAAAAAAATATGATTGGTCTAGGGAGTTCTCGCAGTTCCCGCACTTAACAGGGTTCTGAAAATAAAGCCCCCCTATATATATATATATATATATATATATATATATATATACATACATACCACACACACGATGCTTATGGACGCCTGGCTCACCTTCTTGGTCTCGATACGTCAAAAGAAAGGAGGTGGTGAGCGTGATTAGCGGCGGTGAACAAGAAAATGGGTGGGTGGTCTCTTTTCTCGACGCGTGTAGTAGCTCAAACGAAAGAGGAGGTGGTGGTGAGTGTTTATATGGTGGCGGTATGATTGGAGGTGCGGCGGTGTGGCGGCGCCGGTGGTAGCAGCGGCGGCACAAGAGAAGAGAGAGGAGGGAAGAAATATTTTTGGGTGGAGGAGATGAAATGAAGAAGAGAAGGGTTAGGGTTAGGGTTATATATCCGAAAATTACAAAATGGTCCCTCTCTTTCTCTTATTTTCCTCCAAGGGCTCAAAACAAGGACTATCGGTGAAATAGTCGCTTAACTTTCCCGAAAATATATAAAATAAATCATGAAAAATAATAGACGCCCCCAATGACACTCATAAACGTCACCGATCACTTTATATATATTTTTTCAATGGTTTTGATAACAAATACGTTTATATAAAATATAACGTAATCGAACTCAATAAAATTCGAATTATTAGGTTTTTCTAGTGTCGGAGTCATAGTAGTGCCTAACTAACGCAACAGAAAATATCCAACAACACGATATACCAATTCAATCATTCCATAACTCAACCAAATTCCATAATTAGATCAAATTTAACGCAATCCAAAAGAAAACTCTTAAATGTTTAACATAATTTAATTTTCAAATCAATGCGGTATTTTAAAATGACTCCCGATTTTGCTAGTTGTCACAATTTACCCTAAACTCATGATGATGCACGTAATAAAAAATAATGTGTCAAAAAACAAAAGTTCTAGTTAGAGTGTTTGATAACTTGGTTTGTTGAGGGGTTTCAACAATTAGCTTAATAGATTGCCATACCACTTTGCAAACCCAGAATTCATTTGATTTTTGAAAAACCTTTAAAGATTTTTAAGGGGTCTATGGTACGTTATTTGCAATGTAACAGCAATAACTATATTCTGGGTCCAAGGTTTCTTTTTTACATTTCAAGGATTTTAGGTCCCGAGTCTTTTTCTATATTTAGGTATTCTAAACGCTTTGGTACAATTGAGGTAACAAATCTAACCGAAGCTAGATGTCTCACAAGAGGAAGTGCCAAGTGGAAAAAATTGATGTGACAAACTGATCTCCACACTTATAAGTGATGAACAAATCTTAAGGGTTATAAGCCAGTGTAAACTAACAGTCTTTAAAATTCTAAATGTGAAAATCAAAATGATTGTTCATATATATGTTCGCGCTTATTAATGTAATAAATTTATGCATGTTTATGACTGCAAACAATTTTATTAAAAACCCACATTTTTTAAAAGCATGTGCAAAAACATTGGTGTTGTGAGAGGACAAGAGAACATCGACCAGCAAGAAGCAGCTGCACAACCACTTGCCCAACAAAAAATATAGATCCATGAGAATAAATTAAATAAGAAAATATAGCTTGTGTTTCATAATTTAGTCTTTGTGCATTTTCTTTAAAACGTGTCATTGTAAATGACCTCTACCTATTGCACTATATATGCGTCCAAACCTTATAGTTCACATAGTAAGCTTCAATTCTGATAGAAAAAATGGCATGCAATATCCAAGCTTTGTGTCACTTGTGTTGGAAAGGTGGCACCGCCAAACCTTGAGCTAGTGGCTTTGAACACAAATCTTAACTGTAGATTTAAATCTCGTACAAAGACACTAAGCATTGTTGTTAGAAACACAACTCCAACTCCAACTATCGGAAAGTTTGGAAGCTTTGGAGGATATTTTGTAGCCAAATTCGTTGTCACTCCGTTGGAAGAACTTGAATCTCTGTTCAGATCCGTTTTGCATAATCATGAATTTAAGGTTAGTTGTATTTTTTTGGTAAACAGTTTCTCCGGTAAATTTATTACTCCAAAAAACAGGTAAGTACAACGAATGTTGGTAAATCCCACATCTGAGCACAATACTAGGCAAAAATAAACTCACCAACTTTGCTTCAAACCTAAACTATCATAAGAAGATATGCCACACTTATGAGACCTACCACAAATGCTATCTAAGTTGACCACAAAGACTGATGTTAAAGGCATTAGCAAACTGCATTTTAGCATGAATCAAACCAGGATCAGCAAAATTATCATCATCGTATGGGTCTTCATCATAAGTTTTCTTCCATTGTCCATAGAAGCTTTTATTTCCCACTTCACTACCACTTTTAGAAGATTTATTAACCTTGAAGCTCGTAGAAGCCATAAAAATGGTAGTTTTGTTATATACCTTGAATACTTCACTATCACTATTCTAATTAACCGAATCATCAATTGTGACAACCGGTAATTTTTGGGAACTATTTTAATACCTGATGCAGGATTTTTGATCATGTTTTAATATTTATAAAGTCTCGTCTACCTAAGGTTTACCTAATTCACTGACGGGCAGTGTACCCGTTCGTGTGTAGTGTAGTACTTGGTAAATCCGAGGTCGTCCGAAGAGCTATGCGTGTGGATCTAATTTAAGTTCTAATGTCACTAGTTTAAAGGGATTTTGAATAGATTAATTTTAAACTAAAGAAATGATATAAAACGAAAGAAAATTAAAGTGAAAGAGATAATCAATAGGGAGAAACGTGCTAGCCTAATTACTAATCTTGTTATGCTATGATTAAGTTTTCTAATTAATGTTTTCTACAGCTCCATGTAACACCCCCAAAATTTGGTACAGCGGAAGTCTTAAACAAAGTTTCGGGGTACTACTATAATTGGCACACAACACAAGTATAGAGAAACGGAAATACACCATCCATAATTAATAAAATCCAAAAAGTCGTTTAAGTTTACATTTATTCCAAAAGTACGTAAGTAAGCCCAAAATAAAATAACAGTAGGTCCCCAAAAGGTTTGTCAAAGTAACTTCTGATCCGTTAACCATGCCCTTCTGCCAAGCCTCCATACAAGCAACACATTCATAAAACAACACTAATTACCTGAGAAAAATATGCTAAAAAGTTTAGCTAATGCTTGTGAGTTCATAGGTTTAAACAGTTGTAAAAATGGACCTAATAAGTAATTTGCTACACTGGACTAAGTTAAATATGCAAACATCACATAATTCACATAACATCAACAAGCTCATAACCATCCAGCATCAATATAACAGGGCACCAATAGCCCTCTCTTATATTGACAATCACAGTAGGACCCCTAAGTATCTGATTTCAGCTAGTCAACAGGTTATAGCAATCATAAACAGGCTATATTGCTACATTGGTCTAAGACAAACATCAAGCATATATATAACATTAGCCAGTGGGTTACTATGTTTTTCCTTTAGACCATTACTTCTCCCTCTCCCTTTTGGACTCAATAAACCCTTCTTCATAATTAATTCATGCAAACCAGAATTTATCAACACAACAATCTATAGGATCGAATACTAGTTGATTTATGTGGTTTGGGAGGTCAAGTTTGATCAAAATAAATGAAATCCATGACTAGTTTTAGAGAGAGAAAGTGAGGTGATATTTTATTAAGAACAAAAGATAAGGATAAATTGGGCAAGTGAATCTTTTTGGCTTGGGTATTAATTAATGTAGGTTAGCATGATAGTTGACCTCTCAATTCATTATCAGTATTTAATTTGTTCACTCTATTGTGTATTCGATTGTCTTAATAAGGTTTCAATATTGTGCATTAATAATTCATATCCATATTATTGGATTCGTGGGTTTATCCATGTGGAGATAGGGTGCTGAATTTTCCAAACCCTAATTTTTTTACGGTTTCTATGTTATCGAAGTTAGACGTGTTTTGTGATTCTGGTTTTGTTTGTGCATGGTTTGAATATGAAGAGTGGGTTTTTGGGTGTGGGAGGGAGAGGTGAAAAGGATAACAATAAGGACAATACTAGTTTGGCCGATCAAAGTAGGGAGAAAATTCAACTGGAGCAAGTTAACGTGACAACTAATGATGTGACGATTATGGATGGGAATGGTGATTTGAATGTGCATTTATCCACTAGTTTGGCCGATCAAAATAGCTTGGAGGTGCTGTTGAGGGTGTTAATTCTCAACATATTGATGTGACATGTGTTGGTACGGGTAATACGGATCCAAAAGGCTGCTTCTACTTCGACGAATGATAAGGCTACTAAGGTAGATTCTCCTACTTCTTTTGCCAATGTCATTAATGCTACTAGTATGGTTCCGAAAGTGAATTTTAGAATATTGGTCAATGAGCATCGTGTGGATAATAGTGACACAATGTTGCCAATGGCTGCTATGAAGAAGGTTTTAAGTCGGTATGATAACACACTTGTTGGTAACTTTCTTGGTAAGACCATTGATTTTCCTTTAGTTCAAAATTATCTTACTAATACATGGTGAAATTTGGCTTGCAAAAGCTGATGAAGAATGGTGATGGTGTGTTTCTTTTTAAGTTTGCTACCAAGGAGGGTGTGGATCGTGTTCTGGAACGAGGTCCTTGGATTAAACGTAATTCGTCCATTATTCTAATCAAATGGACTCCCACTTTATCCCTTAATAGGAACGAGGTAAACAAGGTACCGGTTTGGATCAAAATGCATAAGGTTCATTTGGTTGCTTAATCTAAGGATGGTTTGAGCTTGATTGCCATGCAAGTAACGAAACCTATTATGTTAGATGCTTTTACAAGATCTATGTGTGGAGAGTCTTGGGCCGTATTAGTTTTGCTCGTGCTTTAGTTGAATTAAGCGCAGATTCAAAACTAAAAAGCCAGGTTACAATGGCAATTCCAAATGAAGAAGGTAATGGTTTTACTACTAAAATTATTAATGTCGAATATGAATGGAAACATCCTCATTGTGGTGAATGTAAGAATTTTGGACATGCTTTGTTGAATGCCCAAAACGTGTTAAGGAGGCTATTTGTAGTAATACTAATGTGGCAGCCAAGTCTTCTGATGCTTCTACTACTTTGGAAAAGAATGATGATGGTTTCTCTGAGGTAAGGCATCGTAAGGAGAAAGGAAAGAATGTTGGGGTTCAAATGCCTCATCAAAATCCGTTTTGTGGTATTGATGTGGCTAAAGGGGCTAAATTTAGCCCTTCAAAACCTAAGCAGAAGTATGTACCTGTTTCGAAAAAGCCGGATGCTACTAAGGAGATAATCACTAATGAGGCAATTGCTACATCGAACCCATTTGATGCTCTTGATATGGCCGATACTAATGATAATGGTATTCCTTGTGCAACATGATCAACCAAAGGCAGATAGAGTCACAACAACTACAACGTCAAAGCATCAAAACTAGAATCATAGTAAAAGTATTCCATAAATCATGCAAATTAGGATATTGTCTATTAGGGATACAGTTTAAGAAACTGACTATCAAACAATAGTGTTACAGGTTAAGCCTGTGGATGGAAGTTTTTAGGATGCAGCCTCAGAATTAATCAGAGAATGGATAGAAAACCTTGAAACTGGATACTATCTATCTGAAAACAAGGAAAAGAAACAAGGAAGCGAGCAATGGAGAAGTGGGGTGGGATGCCAGACGTGCAGGCCGGTTGCTTGTGTAGGGAGTGGACGCAATGCATTAGGTTTGTTTCATGAATTCATAGGATACAAAAGCGTACTGATGATTGGATTCAAGGGTGGTGGATAGGGAATTAATAGTGGTGACTTACACTCCGCAAATCTTGTAAGAGGTGAAGTAGGTGTTTATCATGGAGCCATGTGTTATTTGTTACAAGATGAAGACAGCCAAATTGCAAGAACACAATCTGTGGCTAGTGGGTAGGTACCATCTAATAATTTGAACCAAAGAGTTTTTGTCTATATAAACTAGATTCATACAGAGTAACTTTATTGGTTTTTGTTTCTGTTTTTATAGATTGAAATTTCCAGGAGTTAGTCCAGAGTTAAGTTTTCTAAGAGATGCTAGCATAGTGAAGTGTTACATAGTTACTGATCAAGAAGCTATTGATGGTAAGCAAAGAACAAACAATAATGCATAAAAATGGCAGCGAATTAATCACTTAACTTGTTCTTAGTTATTAGCGAAAGAATTTTTAAATAGCGCACCTAGTTAATTAAAAGTTATGAATCTTAGCTCCTAAATTTATCATAATTGACCTTTCACCACTTTTGATGCAATTTTCTTTTTAGGAATTACATGTCAAGTCTTCAGGTCAGGAAATTATAGTTGTCGAATATTTATATAAGCTTAGATGAAGCTTATAACATCGATCATTATGTCTTGAACCTATATGTTTATGAAACAAATCAATGCAGCATACAAAAGACTATGTTGTCTGGAAGGGATAATTCCTGCATTGGAGGCTTCTCATGCTTTGGCATATCAAGAAAAGCTTTGCCCTACGTTGCCACATGACACCAAGTTTGTTTAACTGCAGCGGCACCGGGTATAACGATGCTGCCACTGTCCTTAATTAAGCAATAATAGTACGCCACCATAGTCTTAGATGGATGGTCGAAACATGTTTATCATAACAAGTATAGAACAAATAAAAAGTTACACTTGATAATAGAAATAAATAGAATCGAAGTAATCTTAACTTTAGGGGTGGACAAAAATAGTAATGCACCCCACTTAAAAAAAACTCAGTTGTTCCAAATAGTTAACGGTGCTACTGATGCTGTAAGTATTTTGAAACATGTATGTCTCATCATTAATGATCATATTTTTTTCCGATTAATTTTCTGGATCTAAGAAAGTAATTAGCCCATTGTTTCAGTCAGTTAGCTTAGATACTTGTTAAATGAGATTTTTTTTTTCAGCTTGGAACCTATTTCTATGTGAACATGGAAACAAGTAACCAAACATCAAATAAAAATGAAGTAAAAAATTGAGTTTTATTTCCTAAGATAAACCCGAGCAAATGGAATAGCTTAACATTTGACAAACAAAACTACAACAGCGCATAAAAGTTGTTGCCAGTTGCTTCAAGCAAGTTATCAATTGAAGTCTCACTCAAAACACGCATACAACTAAAAATCCCAAATGAGACCCAAAAGCAAAACAAAATATTTGGAAGTTTAACCAGAATTCACTTGACAAGGTCTATGCTTACTCATATATCTGCAAGATATGCAAAGTCAATACCCGAACCTATAACCCATAAAACGGTGAAAATGGCTCCCTGATGTTGCATCAGATTGACACGCTATCCCCATAAGTTCCAGGATCTTCTAAGGTTCATTCTTGACTTCTTTCATCCGCTGCAAAGATAAAGAGAAATCATTGTCTGCCAGAATGCCAAGTTATTTTCCCTCTTCCATTGACTGAAATGCAATGTACACAAATACGAAGATTTAGAACAAACCATGTTAATCAAATAACAACTAACAGTTTCTATGAAACTAGGGAGGGGCTGGATGGTGCGGTAACCCCTCTTCACATTTTGTAGTTAAGAAAAAAATAGGAATGCATGTTTTGCAATAAATTGAATGTAATAAAGGGAAGTTAACAACTGCTTTACCTTTTAAAAATCCATGATATTGCTCATAGATCGTTAGCACCTACTGCAGATTTTATCCTTTCAACAGTGTACTTGATTAGAGTATCAATTGTTGCCACTGATTCTAGTGTTATTTTTGCAGTAGGAACCGAATCAACTAAAATCTGGAACGCGACAGTGAGTAACGATCCACCAGTATACTGCCCTTGTCCATCAGGAAGAATGGCAAAACCAGATGGTAGCAAAGCAACATAAGCTGGATCACCCCCACTTAACACAACATTCATTGGCGCGATATCTACTGGTGCATATATGAGATATGATCCTGTGGCATCACTTGAGGTCTCTTGAAGTATGAGCATGTTGCTCTGGCTTGAATGCAGAAGGGAAACACAGTTCCCTGGATCACTACCGTTGGCAATGTGTGCAATTTCTTGAACATGCCCGTAAATGTCCCACTGGATATATAACACAAAAATGACGATTAACTTTCAGATTTTTGTAGAGTATATGTTTTATAAGGTTTTACATGAATACATTTGTTACCTCGCTCCTAGAATTCTCATCTCGAAGAAAACTGAAAATCTGTCTTTGTGGAATTGGTAACCAAAATGATGTAGCAGCACTTAGCACAATACCAGGTGGTTTTCCTGGATCATCCATACTCTTTTGGGCCATTACTCGAACATCATCTGCCCCACTGCCAGATAAAGTGGACCATGTGTGGGCTGTTGAAGCACCAACCCCGCTACAGAAGCATGAGACCATTCTCTCAGCTAACTTCAATATACTCTTTCTTCCTTCTGGAGTCTCTATAACTATCAAACATATGTAAAAAGATGTTTAGTTTATCTAGCTACTCATACTATAACAGGTTGTGCTAGAAATAATACGAATTAATATACTTGCCTCCGACATCTCCTGGTGGAATATTGCTAGCCATTGCACTTACAATCCGTTCACACTGTCTCTCTAACGTTGCTACCCATCTTTTTGCACCAAACGCTAGACCAGAGTTAACTAGCATCTTGTACATATTGTTAACATCGCCATTCTCGACTTCAATATGTTCAATCCACGTGACCTAGAGATTGAATTATGCACGTTAATCAAAGCCACGTACGTTAACATTTGTATTTATCAATTCATAAAAGACAATGAAGTTTTGATGTGAAGCTAGAAGGTGTACCCTTGAGTACCCATTGGGTATTTCTTGAATCAAACAGCCAGATGGCCTTCTTCTATATCTTGGTATCGATGATGAGCGCACACTATCCAATGATACATCAACTACGACCCACATCCCTTCACCCTGTTGTTTACAATACCTAACAAAGCAGTTTTCTCGTGTTGGAACGAGTGGTGAAGGGACCTGATACTCAGCTGTCATCTAGAGAAAAATCAACCGTAGTGAATGTTTAGACAAATATAGATAGAAATCATTACTCTGCAAGACATTAGAATTAATTAATTAGATTAATCTCCTTACCAATTGAAGAGCTCCATTGTAATCTCCAGCCAATCCGGTTGAAAGTACATCTTTTGTTATAGCACTTGAAACAATTCCACAAAACACACTTGACCATTGATTCTGAAAAATTAATGCTATATTATTAACCTCACTATCTATACTACTTATAATGGAAGAAGGACTCTCTCTCCAAAAAATTCAGATGTACACAAAATGATGCATGGTTTACAACACTTTAAAGCAAGCAATTTTCATAATTATAACAATCAAAGCATTGTGTACTACAAAAACTAGCATTAATCGAAATTCAGACCACTTTCCTTAGGGGGCGTTTGGTTCGCCGTAATCTGGCGTAATTGGATGTAATTGTAATTTGATTACATTACGTAGACTGTTTGTTTCGCAGAATGGATGGAATTGTAATTAGAATTACATTACGTAGGCTGTTTGGTTTGCGTTGTAATTGTAATTCAGCCATTACAATTACATCAAATGAGGGAATTCAGATTACATAGGATGTTGGATGGAAAGTTTTGAATTACGTTGTAATTCAGAATTATTATTATTATTATTATTATTATTATTATTATTATTATTATTATTATTATTATTATTATTATTATTATTATTATATAAATATTAAAATAATAATATTTAAATAATAATAAAAAATAATATTTAATTATTTATTATAATAATATTTATATAATAATAAAATAATAAAATAATAATCATATAATAACAATTTTATTATAAAAATAATAAATATTTGTTATAATAATAATATAGAATAATAATAATATAATAATAGAAATAAAAATATAATAATAATATAATAATAATAATAATAAATATTTAATATAAATATTAAAATAATAAAATATTTATATAATAATAATATTTATTATTTTTATTATATTTGTATAATAATTATAATAATATTTATAATATTATTTATTATTTTTATTATTTTAATAATAATAATAATATAATAAAAATAATTAATTATTATTATTAATATAATAATAATAATAATAATAATAATAATATATTTTTTATTTTAATAATAATAATAATAATAATAATAATAATAATAATAATAATAATAATAATAATAATAATAATATTATTATTATTATTATTATTATTATTATTATTATTATTATTTTAGTAATAATAATAATAATAATATAATAATAATAATAATAATAATAATAATAATAATAATAATAATAATAATTAATTATTATTATTATTAATATTAATATTATGATTATTAGTATTATTTATTATTATTATTATTATTATTATTATTATTATTATTATTATTATTAAGTTTTTTTTACCTTTTTTGAATTACAATTACGTTAAGATCCAACCAAACAAAGTGACAGAATTTATCAATTACAATTCCAACACATTACAATTACAACACATTCCAACTCTTTGAATTGCAATTCATTCAAATTACAATTCCTTTCACAGATTACAATTCCTTTCAAAACATACTGTGAACCAAACGCACCCTTAGAATTCTACATTAATAGCATTAAAAACACCCCTACACCCAATATTACAATCATTTAAACACAATGTACAACCATCATTCTACATTAATAGCATTAAAAACACCCTACACCCAATATTACAATCATATAAACACAATTTACAACCCTCATTCTACATTAATAGCATTAAAAACACCCCTACGCCCAATATTACAATCATTTAAACACAATGTACAACCCTCCATCTTAACCTACACATGAACCTGTGACCAAGACTCGACTCAATAAAACTCGACTCGATAAACATGGCTCTGACCAAGCAAATTTAGAATGACTTCCCGTGACATTTATTAATTTCATTGAAAATTTTTATTTCAGGGTACCCGCCGCTGCAACGCGCGGGTACCCTGCTAGTTCATAATAATGCTGATTAGAAAGAAAAAAAAAAAAAAAAAAAAATTGTATTTAGCAAACACTTACCACATCCATTAGAACTTCCACAAGAGTCTTATGATTCATGATGACAACTTTGGAATTCCTTGAAGCTTCAGATTTTAGTCCAGTTGGTCTTGGTCCAATGCCTCTGGGAAATGACCGCATGTATTCATCTTCATTTAAGGTCTCATGAGCTGGGTCATCTGGAGATGGAACCCACAAGGGTTCGCCAATTTGAGCCATCCTGATTAATTCCTCCATGGCTGTAACAGCAAGCTCGATAATAACAGGCTTCTCAGCATCAGTAGCTCCAGACATTGACCAGATTAGGTCACTCGCCCCACACATTTCTCCCACCATTCCTTTTTGAGGGATGCAACTAGCCACGGGTAAGTCTAAGCAATGAGAAGGTCCGTCAAAACCCAAAAAGGAAATTAACATAAAACATTATAATTTTACACACCCATGTACGTACTAAATGTTAGAAAATTTAGCCAGATTTAATATAACAGTTTGTTCCACATAAAAAGATATTAACAAAACCAAGATACGAGTACTTTCTCTTTCAAACAACATCCATGGTATATAACAAATGGTGTAGGTGCTTGTGTTGTATGTGTTGTAACACACGAAAATGAAGAAGTTGGTTTAAAAAAAAATAATAAAAAATAAATAAATAAATAAAATAATAATAATAACTTACTAGTTATCTCTTTCTTAGGGAAAGATCTGGTGAATGCTAATGGAAAACCACTTTTAAGATAGTAAAAAGAGTGGGTTTCAGGGAAAATCTGAGTGATAATTGCCTGATTTATTGTGAAGACATTTTATAGAGAGAGATGAAGGAAAAGAAAAGGTTGGAGAATTGAATCGATGACAGCCAAATAAGGAGGAGTTAATGCAGAAGATATTGATCAGAGGATATGGAATTACATTTAATGGAGGATTTAAGCTTTTATTGCTTTCAGAGAGAGTGGTATCAACAAATATCCTATAAACTTGGTTACCACGATTATCAAAAGTCACCCTGGTGTGAAAAGAAAGATATATCGGAGGGTTTAGTATTATGTTCACACTTTTATTACACTAAGTTTAGCTGCATGTGTGTGGTGTATGATGAAAAAAAACTCATAATTAATAAATTTTCACACTATATTTGTAGTTATATTTCCCAAAGAGACTTTACTCTTGTAGGTTAGTAATGTTTATATCTAGCTACTATCATTATTATGTACATGTATTTGCATATGTATTGTCATATACATATGATTTTTTCAACAACATATATATGCTAATAAAACTAGCAAGAAGTTATAGGATATAGACTAAAACAACACTCGAAAAACTATCCCATTAGGAGAACACCTAGCAAACTATGACACCATGTAACTTAACATGACATTAGTTAAGAGACACGTACGTGTGGTTAATAAGCAATAGCGATTTTACGGAAATAATATGCATCATTATTGAGTTTCATTCCTCCGTTCTAGTTATTTTTATTTTATTATTTTATTTTTTTTAAACGGCGGAGTTTTATTAAGCTGCACGACTCAATTGAGGGCGAGCATGATTGGGCATCTTGATATCATGAAGTTTTGTCATAATAATTTCTAGGTTGAACGGCCATTGATTAGCTGTCTATAATTTGGTTTGATATCTTCTTTCATGTTCTTACCTTTTTGTGCTCTTCTTTTAGAATATCATAATGGTTTGAGATCTTCTTTCATGTTCTTACCTTTTTTGTGCTCTTCTTTTAGAATATCATACTGTATTTTATGTGAAGATGGAAAGAGAATAAATGCACATATTAAGTTTCTTTGTCATAAGAGATTGTCTATTTTGCAATTCATAAAATAACTAAACATGTAAATCTGGTCGGTTAGTAATGACCAGCATTGAATCAGTTATAGACAATATTATATTTTTTTAATGCATTGATTTCTTATTCATGATTTACCTTTTGAGGAATGATATAGCCACAAAGAAAATTTTCACAAAACATCCACAAAGTGATGTGTCAAAAGGTCATTGGTGTATGTTGTGTCAAAAGGTCATTCTTTGACACATCACTTTGTGGATGTTTTGTGGAAATTTTCTTTGTGGCTATAGCACTCCTCCTAACTTTTTAAATTGGATTGGTTGTTCCCTCTTAGTTGGTTATAGCGTATTAACTAACTTAACTTAACCAACTTCCATGTCTAATAATATAAGTTTAAAGCTTCAAACAAGATATATAAACAAGTAAGTAAATAAATTAAATTGTTATTAGAAGTGAATCAAATAATTTACTAATGATTCCTTGCGAAATAACAATCTAAGTTGAATGATACTGTTTGGTGATCTCCTCACTAAACTTAAACAAAAACGAAAGTTAATGTTTAAGTAAGAACTATGCTTAACCAACTGAATGCTCACGAACTATAGTTCTATTTTGAGGAGTAAATGCTTTCTTGAAAGTGTATCACTTAGATTTCAAGGGATGGGTATTTATTCCTTTATAACATTCTCTTTATTGGCAAGAATTGAAGTGGATACCCGTGGGGTACACTTGCAATAAACGATTCCATTTCTGGAACATGTCCAACCATACTTTAAGGAACAGTGTTGACAACTGCTTGACCTTTTTTTAAATCTAGTACTATCTTGACTTATTGATAAGTGCTTTATACTTATCTTCCAAAGAAAGTTCTCGGCATATATTTTAGTGACTTAGATACTTTCCTAAGTTTATAAGTTTCAGGATGTCTTGGATTTGTTATGAAGATCTTCATGGAGTCATTGAGTGAGTTCCACCACCATCTTGAGAACCATCATATGCCATAAAACCAGCAATTTCATTGTAAACCTCGAGCACTTCATCATCATCACTATCCGAAACACCCTAATCCTCTCAGCAAAAACCGAATTATCATTATCCATATTATCCGAAGCAACAACCTTTTTTGAACTAGGAAGCGTTGATTTACTAGGTTTTAGCAGCATCTTTTTGGTCTTCATCACTACCTTCCCGATTTACCCTANAGTTATCTCTTTCTTAGGAAAGATCTGGTGAATGCTAATGGAAAACCACTTTTAAGAGAGTAAAAAGAGTGGGTTTCAGGGAAAATCTGAGTGATAATTGCCTGATTTATTGTGAAGACATTTTATAGAGAGAGATGAAGGAAAAGAAAAGGTTAGAGAATTGAATCGATGACAGCCAAATAAGGAGGAGTTAATGCAGAAGATATTGAGAGGATATGGAATTACATTTAATGGAGGATTTAAGCTTTTATTGCTTTCAGAGAGAGTGGTATCAACAAATATCCTATAAACTAAAAGTCACCCTGGTGTGAAAAGAAAGATATATCGGAGGGTTTAGTATTATGTTCACACTTTTATTACACAAGTTTAGCTGCATGTGTGTGGTGTATGATGAAAAAAAGCTCATAATTAATAAATTTTCACACTATATTTGTAGTTATATTTCCCAAAGAGACTTTACTCTTGTAGGTTAGTAATGTTTATATCTAGCTACTATCATTATTATGTACATGTATTTGCATATGTATTGTCATATACATATGATTTTTTCAACAACATATATATGCTAATAAAACTAGCAAGAAGTTATAGGATATAGACTAAAACAACACTCGAAAAACTATCCCATTAGGAGAACACCTAGCAAACTATGACACCATGTAACTTAACATGACATTAATTAAGAGACACGTACGTGTAGTTAATAAGCAATAGCGATTTTACGGAAATAATATGCATCATTATTGAGTTTCATTCCTCCGTTCTAGTTATTTTTATTTTATTTTTTTATTTTTTTTTAAACGGCGGAGTTTTATTAAGCTGCACGACTCAATTGAGGGCGAGCATGATTGGGCATCTTGATATCATGAAGTTTTGTCATAATAATTTCTAGGTTGAACGGCCATTGATTAGCTGTCTATAATTTGGTTTGATATCTTCTTTCATGTTCTTACCTTTTTGTGCTCTTCTTTTAAAATATCATAATGGTTTGAGATCTTCTTTCATGTTCTTACCTTTTTTGTGCTCTTCTTTTAGAATATCATACTGTATTTTATGTGAAGATGGAAAAAGAATAAATGCACATATTAAGTTTCTTTGTCATAAGAGATTGTCTATTTTTGCAATTCATAAAATAACTAAACATGTAAATCTGGTCGGTTAGTAATGACCAGCATTGAATCAGTTATAGACAACATTATATTTTTTTAATGCATTGATTTCTTATTCATGATTTACCTTTTGAGGAATGCTATAGCCACAAAGAAAATTTACACAAAACATCCACAAAGTGATGTGTCAAAAAGGTCATTGGTGTATGTTGTGATAGTTTCTCTCTCCTCTTTATGATTAAACCAATCATTTTTTGACATATCACTTTGTGGATGTTTTGTGAAAATTTTCTTTGTGGCTATAGCACTCCTCTTAACTTTTTAAATTGGATCGGTTGTTCCCTCTTAGTTGGTTATAGCGTATTAACTAACTTAACTTAACCAACTTCCATGTCTAATAATACAAGTTTAAAGCTTCAAACAAGATATATAAACGAGTAAGTAAATAAATTAAATTGTTATTAGAAGTGCATCAAATAATTTACTAATGATTCCTTGCGAAATAACAATCTAAGTTGAATGATACTGTTTGGTGATCTTCTCACTAAACTTAAACAAAAGCCGAAAGTTAATGTTTAAGTAAGAACTATGCTTAACCAACTGAATGCTCACGAACTATAGTTCTATTTGAGGAGTAAATGCTTTCTTGAAAGTGTATCACTTAGATTTCAAGGGATGGGTATTTACTCCTTTATAACATTCCCTTTATAGGCAAGAATTGAAGTGGATACCCGTGGGGTACACTTGAAATAAACGATTCCATTTCATACTTTAAGGAACAGTGTTGACAACTGCTTGACCTTTTTTTAAATCTAGTACTATCTTGACTTATTGATAAGTGCTTTATACTTATCTTCCAAAGAAAGTTCTCGGCATATATTTTAGTGACTTAGATACTTTCCTAAGTTTATAAGTTTCAGGATGTCTTGGATTTGTTAAGAAGATCTTCATGGAGTCATTGAGTGAGTTCCACCACCACCTTTAGAACCATCATATGCCATAAAACCAGCAATTTCATTGTAAACCTCGAGCACTTCATCATCATCACTATCCGAAACACCCTAATCCTCTCAGCAAAAACCGAATTATCATTATCCATATTATCCGAAGCAACAACCTTTTTTAAACTAGGAAGCGTTGATTTACTAGGTTTTAGCTGCATCTTTTTAGTCTTCATCACTACCTTCCCGATTTACCCAACTCATGATAATGCACGATAATTAACAATAATTTTCTTCTTCTTTTTGTATCTAGATTCTTGCATTGTGGTTTGAAACTTGTGTCGAAAACAAAATTTCTAGTTAGAGTGTTCGATAACTTAAAATATGTGCCCGTTAGTGCCCATTAACTCTTCAATGGGCTAAATATGCCCATTTCAAAAAAAATAAAAAATAAAAAAGTAGGGGGCTAAATGTACCCAAGTCTTTTACTAAGTAGCCAAAATTAGCCCATCTTTTTAATTTTGGGCACAAATTGCCAATATTTATTCCATTAGTAGCACCGTTAACTATTTGGACAACACACGTGATTTATGATTCAGGGGGTATTTGTATGATGTAATAGGGTTATGATGAGATCATGTTACAATAAAATTTTAAGGTTTTATATGATGATTGGAGTTAACCCAAATACTCCTTGATGGAAAAGCATGTGTTTTTATGCTAAATAATTAAGTTGCTAAATATTTCAGAATCGTTTAGTCATATTTGAAAGACCATAAAAGATCGATAGTAGCTTGTATTGAATCATGGCCTAATTTTCTAGAAAGCCCAATGAAACTTCATTGTTATGTTGGAAATTTGGCTAATTTAGTAGTTAAACTAGTCTAAAATCCGTATTAGTGCATCAACGTCAGATTTTGAAATGTGGAACAACCATATTCCTAAAAGTTCATACCAGATTAACCGTATCTCCGTTTGGGGCATGTCATACGTTTTTGAAAGCCAAAAAAGTATACTTTCATGTAAAATTAACCTCATGAGTTGGTGCATCAATTAAGTCAGTCAAAAAGGTTAAAGTGCAGCAGCAAATGTTTTGTTAAGTGTTTTAATGATAATAACTTGATACGATGTTTTTACAAGTTCCGTGATAATGATCTGAATAGATATTTATACACTCACTATTATACTATTTTTATATATATTTGTTAGAACTTTCGATACTTATTTAGTAATATTTGGTGCAGGATTGATATGTCGAGAAAGCATGAAAATATGAAGAATATTCGTTAAATCTATTAACGACCGTCAAGAGCAAGGGCTAAAGATGCACAACGTGAAAAAAGACCAAATTACGCCGGCTTTATAAAACAAGTACAGCGTACTTGTTGGCGGTTAAATGTCGTTTATTTCAAACACGTAGTACGCCACACTTAATATATTGTGCGGCGCACTTTTCTGTCAATTACGAGATATATAGCTCTTTATTGCGCCTGGCATTCACTATGGGACCGATCATTTGCCTAAATAATTATTGCTTCTGAGTTATGGGCGTCTCTAGAGCTTATTATTTAACATCTCCCGTAGCCTGGACACTTCATAGATTAATCACAAGTGATGACGTATGGTATGGATTCGGGTCACGAACCCACCTAATACGAAAGCCCACCACGAATGGGCCGTCATAATAACATTCGTAGCCCATGCGGCCCACGAATGCGAAGCTTTACTAAAACCCACAACAAGTGGACTGCTCAGGCCCACAGAGGCCCAAGCCCAAACACGGTTACGCCTTGGTATACGATATCTCCTATTCTTTGGAATAGATATTGGATAAACCAAGGATTGGGGAACACGAAACCATCTAGGGTTTCGTGTGAATAAATAGAGGTCCTGGATCATGTTACAATAAAATTTTAAGGTTTTATATGATGATTGGAGTTAACCCAAATACTCCTTGATGGAAAAGCATGTGTTTTTATGCTAAATAATTAAGTTGCTAAATATTTCAGAATCGGTTAGTCATATTTGAAAGACCATAAAAGATCGATAGTAGCTTGTATTGAATCATGGCCTAATTTTCTAGAAAGCCCAATGAGACTTCATTTGTTATGTTGGAAATTTTGGCTAATTTAGTAGTTAAACTAGTCTAAAATCCGTATTAGTGCATCAACGTCAGATTTTGAAATGTGGAACAACCATATTCCTAAAAGTTCATACCAGATTAACCGTATCTCCGTTTGGGGCATGTCATACGTTTTTGAAAGCCAAAAAAGTATACTTTCATGTAAAATTAACCTTATGAGTTGGTGCATCAGTTAAGTCAGTCAAACAGGTTAAAGTGCAGCAGCAAATGTTTTGTTAAGTGTTTTAATGATAATAACTTGATACGATGTTTTTACAAGTTCCGTGATAATGATCTGAATAGATATTTATACACTCACTATTATACTATTTTTATATATATTTATGTAATTTGTTAGAACTTTCGATACTTATTTAGTAATATTTGGTGCAGGATTGATATGTCGAGAAAGCATGAAAATATGAAGAATATTTGTTAAATCTATTAACGACCGTCCAGAGCAAGGGCTAAAGATGCACAACGTGAAAAAATACCAAATTACGCCGGCTTTATAAAACAAGTACAGCGTACTTGTTGGCGGTTAAATGTCGTTTATTTCAAACACGTAGTACGCCACACTTAATATATTGTGCGGCGCACTTTTCTGTCAATTACGAGATATATAGCTCTTTATTGAGCCTGGCATTCACTATGGGACCGATCATTTGCCTAAATAATTATTGCTTCTGAGTTATGGGCGTCCCTAGAGCTTATTATTTAACATCTTCTGTAGCCTGGACACTTCATAGATTAATCACAAGAAAGCTCCAAAGAAGTAGGATCGAACTCACACCAAGTTCATCCTACTTGAACACTTCACCTTAACACCACTACTTGGACGACTTTGATTCATCATTTATGGGTTCCAGTAGCATTGTGACAGAGTGCTATGCTCGGGATAGCAAGGAATTGGGTTTATTGTTTATAGCTTTCGGCTGGGAAAGCTAGTTCCTGACATATTTCTCTTGTAATCTTTTGGTACAATTCTATTACCTTTTTAATATGAATGTCACTGAATTATTTGAGTATATGGTGTGTTTCATTTCTGTGATTATGGAGTAGTACCGTTGTGTTTGTTTAGGCGATTATGGAGATATGATATGACTTGATTGTATGGATGTATGCTTTCATGAGTTCACTCCTGCGTTTACTGGGGTCCAAGAAACTAAGTTGGATTCGATTGACCAAATTCTGATCCGTTCCTTATGGCCTCAAAACTTCATGGATTCTATAAATATTGTGATACATGTATGTCCAATCATTAACGATTATATTTTTTTCCAAATAATTTTCTGGATCTAAGAAACTAATGAGCCCGTCGTTTCAGTCAGTTAGCCCAGTTTGAACCTTCATATAGTGGGGTTTTTTTATTTATTTTTTATTTATTTTATTTATTTATTTTTGTTGTTGTTGTTGTATTTGTTTTAGAACGATCATATTTTTTTCCGAATAATTTTCTGGATCTAAGAAACTAATGAGCCCATTGTTGCAAAGATACTTGTTACATGAGATTTTTTCGGCTTAGAACCTATTTCTATGATAATATGAAAAGAATTAAGCAAACATCAAATAAAAATTAACTAAAAAACTGAGTTTTATTTCCTAAGATAAACCGAGCCAAGGGAATAGCTTAACATCGGACCAAAAAAACTACAACAGCACATAAAAGTTGTTGCCAGTTGCTTCAAGCAAGCTACCAATTGAAGTCTGGCTCAAAGCACACATACAACTAAAAATCCCTTATGATATCCGAAAGCAAAACAAAATATTTGGAAGTTTAACCAGAATTCACTTGACAAGGTCTATGCTTACTCATATATCTTCTAGATATGCAAAGTCAATACCCGAACCTATAACCCAAGAAACGGTGAAATTGGCTTCCTGATGTTGCATCAGATTGACACACAATCGCCATAAGTTCCAGGACCTTCGAAGGTTCGTTCTTGACTTCTTTCATCTGCTGTAAAGATAAAGAGAAATCGTCGCCTGCCAAGTTATTTTCCCTCTTCCATTGACTGAACTACAATGTACACAAATACTAAGATTTAGAACAAACCATGTTAATCAATTAACAACAGCTTCTATGAAACTAGCTAGGGAGAGGCTTAACATTTTGCAGTTAAGAAAAAATTAGGAACGCATGTTTTGCAATAAATTGAATGCAATAAAGCGAAGTTAACAAATGATTTAACCTTTTAAAACGCCATGATATGCTCATAGATCGTTAGCACCTACTGCACATTTTATCCTTTCAACTGTGCACTTGATAAGAGTATTGACTGTTGCCACTGATCCTAGTGATATTTTTGCAGTAGGAACCGAATCAACTAAAATCTGGAATGCTACAGTGAGTAACGATCCACCAGTTGTCCCAACCTCGCCTTCATACTGCCCTTGTCCATCAGGTAGAATGGCAAAACCAGACGGCAGCAAAGCAACATAAGCTGGATCACCCCCACTTAACACAACATTCATTGACGCGATATCTACTGGTGCATATATAATATATGATCCTGTAGCATCACTTGAAGTCTCTTGAAGTATGAGCATGTTGCTCTGGCTTGAATTAGCACTCTACAGTGTAAACAAGTTGAAAAATATGTAAGGAAAAGTTATATGAGGGAAATCAATTAAATTCTATTGTAACTTTAGAACTTACATTGACACGTAGAAGGGAAACACAGTTCCCTGGATCACGACCGTTGGCAATGTGTGCCATTTCTTGAACATGCCCGCAATTTGAAAGAATGTCCCACTGGATACATAACACAAAAATGACGATTAACTTCAGAATTTTGTAGAGTATATGTTTTATAAGGTTTTACATGAATAAACTTGTTACCTCGCTCCTAGAATTCTCGTCTCGAAGAAAATTGAAAACCTGTTTTGGTGGAATTGGTAACCAAAATGAAGTAGCAGCACTTAGCACAATACCAGGAGGTCTGCCTGGATCATCCATACTCTTTCGGGTCATTACTCGAACATCATCTGCCCCACTTCCAGATAAAGTAGTCCATGTGTGGGCTGTTGAAGCACCAACCCCGCTACAGAAGCTCAAGACCATTCTCTCAGCTAACTTCAGCATACTCTTTCTTCCTTCTGGAGTCGCTATAACTATCAAACATATATAGAAAGATGATTAGTTTATCTAGCTACTCATACTATAACAGGTCGTGCTACAAATAATACGAGTTAATAAAGTGTGGTTAAGTGTTTAGTAAGGATATTTGCCTCCGACATCTCCAGATGGAATATTGCTAGCCATTGCACTTGCAATCCGTTCACATTGTCTCTCTAACGTTGCTACCCATCTTTTTGCACCAAACGCTAGACCAGAGTTAACTAGCACCTTGTACATATTGTTAACGTCGCCATTCTCAACTTCAATATGTTCAATCCACGTGACCTAGAGATTGAATTATGCACGTTAATAAAAGCCATGTACATTCACATTTGTATTTATCAATTCATAAAAGATGATGAAGTTTTGATGTGAAGCTAGAAGGTGTACCCTTGAGTACCCATTGGGCATTTCTTGAATCAGACAGCCAGATGGCCTTCTTCTATATCTTGGTATCGATGATGAGCGCACACTATCCAATGATACATCAACCACGACCCACATCCCTTCACCGTGTTGTTTACAATACCTAACAAAGCAATTTTCTCGTGTTGGAACGAGTGGTGAAGGGACCTGATACTCAGCTGTCATCTAGAAAAAAATCAACCGCAGTGAATGTTTAGACAAATATAGATACAAATCATTACTCTGCAAGACATTATAATTAGATTGATCCCCTTACCAATTGAAGAGCTCCATTGTAATTTCCAGCCACTCCGGTTGAAAGTACTTCGGTGGTCATAGCTCTTGAAACAATTCCACAAAACACACTTGACCATTGATTCTGAAAAATTAATGCTAGATTATTGACTTCACTATTCACAAGAATGCTGATTATAAAATAAAAGATATATTCAGCAAACACTTACAACATCCATTAGTATTTCCACAAGATTCATATGATTCATGATGACAACATTGGAATTCCTTGAAGCTTCAGATTTTAGTCCAGTAGGTCTTGGTCCAATGCCTCTGGGAAATGACCGAATGTATTCGTCTTCATTTAAGGTCTCTTGAGATGGGTCATCTGGAGATGGAACCCACAATGGTTCGCCAATCTGAGCCATCCTGATTAATTCCTCCATTGCTGTAACAGCAAGCTCGATAATAATAGGCTTCTCTGCCTCAGTAGTTCCAGACATGGACCGGAGTAGGTCACTCGCTCCATACATCTCTCCTACCATTCCTTGTTGCGGGATGAAACTAGCAACGGGTAAGTCTAAGGAATGAGAAGGTCCATGAGACGAAACATCTGGGAAAGTGATTGCTTGCTTGCCAACATACTTGGCAGCAATTCCAGATATCCTATCGATCTGTCAAAACCCAAAAAGGAAATTAACATTAAAANAAAAAAAAAAAAAAAAAAAAAAAAAAAAAACCCTATGTTAATAGACACCCCACGTATTATGTGGAGAAAACATTGTTTCTTATGGATAATTTAACATACTTCTTCTCGTAGACGAAGATTTTCAACCCTCAATTGTTGTTCGTCAAAAGACATTTCCCCAATAGCAGGAGGTCCGCCACAGCTTGGACATACCGCATTGGCGAGAGCTTCCTTGTACCGTATGTTTTCTGCTCGCAGTTTATCATTTTCATTCCTCAGCTGTGTGTTATCATATCGTTCGTGCTGCGCCTAATTTAGAAAACATACATGAAAAGGCACAATTTAGGCAGTCATGCCTTATTTATTATACGGTCACTAGTTTCTAAATATGCATGAAAGTGGAATTATAGTTCAGTTTCAACTAATTACATTTCAAACTCAAACCAATTAACGAGCAATTAATGGATGAATAGTATTTAGTCACCACACAACAACTATACAACTAAACGGAGTAAAGGTTTAGTTACTTGTTATACATATCCATATGCTGAATATCAGCAAGGCAGTATATAAATTTGAGTATTACAGTAGAACTTGTATATACTCGTAAAAACGCAAGTTTTCTTGATATAGGATCACTAGACTCAAAGACACCTGTTGTGTCAATTAGCTCATTTCAATTCTTTTGACTTATCGATTTGATTATGGTTGATATATAGGATCAGTAATACAAAGAATCCCTATTAAGACTTATACATGAAAATACCTCCGTGTTAATAATATGGAAAGAAATATATGAGAGGCAGTTATACAAGTGAATAACATGGAAAGCAATTTTCAGTAACTTTCCCGCACACGTGAAACGACATCATTTCATACCATATTAAATCGCTTGGCTCTGATTAGCATCCGAATTACAAATGAATGAAGTGATTCGCAATCATATATTATTCCCACATTAATTATACCATGCGTGTACATACAAGCTCTTAACATTTATATTACAAATGTGTAAGTTTTTGCAAGTTACCTTCATTTGAGTTCGTTTGTTCTGGAACCAAAACTTCACTTGTAATGGCTCTAGGGATAGTCTCCTTCCAAGTTCCTTTCTTTGCTTATCATCAGGATGAGGGCACTCCTTGAAAAACCTATAAGAGATGAAAACTATAAAAGTCAAAAAAAAAAAAGTTTTGATTTGAAGCTAATCTCTTATTTTTTTTGACGACAAAAAATTTATTAAAATACTAGCAAGGTGCTAGAGAAACAAACACTAGAAAGTTACAACAATATAGTTCAAGCGAACTTACTGTCATGGAAACACTCTAACCAACTTTAGTAGTCTATAGAAATGGTTAAAAAAAATATTTTAAGAATATGTTATTATCGTTTCACTCTAATGAAATGATTTAATCAACTGTAAAACTTCCGCCCATTTGCAAATTTTTTGGCTTGTTATTGCACATATATATTTCAGCTGGATTCAAGTCTCGCCTATCAGTCAAACCATCAAAGAACAAAATAACAAAAAGAGCAACTCAAATAAATATCTTACGCTTCCATTTCTTGGATTTGGTGTTGAGTATGGCGATGGTAGCGTTTCTTCTTGTTTGGAGGTTGATTAGGATCTTGATCATCACCCGAAGCACCTTCCATGATATCGGTCCCAGATTTGCTATCATGTTCATCATCTCCAAGCATATCAAGATGATTTTCTGGTGGTTTATGACCCATATCACCAAGATGTTGTTGGTGATGAAGATTCTCAAACATGTTTGGCTGAAACATCTCTTCCCTTACAAATATAAAAAGAAGAATTATTAATACATAACTTAAAATTGATTTAACAAATTCCTTGTAACCAAAACTATATGATCTATTAGAGGTATTCAAGTTGTTAGAAATAAATACTGTGGCAATTGTCTCATTCATTTAATTTACCAGATTAAAAAGAGCTAACAAACTGAATTAAAGAAGAGAGAGGGACATATGCTTATAAGTATTAACTAATAATTTGCACACATAAACACAAACGACATAGATATATTTATTCTTTGAACAAAAGTCAACTTTTAATGACTTATCAATTTTATAAAACAAACACAAACTCAATCTCCTGTCTCTTTCTCTCTCTAAAAAAAGAGTTATTTTGTTAGGAATGCTTCTTTGGTTATTGTTTTTATTTAGTATATATTACTGTTTACTGAAAAATGAAAACTCTATATCAAGATGTAAAAGGGTTGAAATGAAATGTATTACATGTTTTAGAAATTAAAAAAACAAAAAATTTAACAGCAATTCATTAAAAAATAAATAAATAAATAAATAAATAAATAAATAAATAAATAAATAAATAAATAAATAAATAAATAAATAAACTCTAGTAAAACACTAAACAAAAGGGAGAATACAAGAAGTCCAACCGATCTGTCTATACAAAATAAGTAGTCCATGTAAAAATCAAATGTGAGAAAATTTAGCCAGATTTAATAAAACAGTTTGTTCAACATAAAATAATGTAAACAAAACCACCAAAATATTTTTTTATCATAATAAACTGCTTTCTCTTTCAAACAACAACCATGGTATATAACAAATGATGCAGGTGCTTATGTTTTGTGTGTTGTAACACACAAAAATGAAAAAGATGGTTTAAAAACTTACTAGTTATCTCTTTCTTAGTGAAAGATCTGGTGAATGCTAATGGAAAACCACTTTTAAGATAGCAACAAGAGTGGGTTTCAGGCAAAATCTGAGTGATAATTGCCTGATTTATTGTGAAGACATTTTAGAGAGAGAGAGAGAGGGGGATATGAAGGAAAAGAAGAGGTTGGAGAATTGAATAGATGACAGCCAAATAAGGAGGAGTTAATGCAGAAGGTATTGAGAGGATATGAAATTGCATTTAATGGAGGATTTAAGCTTTTATTGCTTTCAGAGAGAGTGTGTAAGAAACCTAATTTTCTTTTTGTTTATTTGGAATCAACAAATGTGTATGCTTAAAAAACGTGACTTGAATTCACAACTACTCAAATATCGTATAAACTTGGTTACCACGACTATCAAAAGTCACCCCGGTGAGAAAAGAAAGATATAGTAGAGGGTTTAGTATTATGTTCACAGTTCACACTTTTATTACACCGAGTAAGTTTAACTGCATGTGTATGGTGTATGATAAAAAAAACTCGATCATAATAAATTTGCACAGTATATTTGTAGTTGTATTTCCCACAGAGACTTTACTCTTTTAAGCTACTCATTTTCATATCTAGCTACTATCATTATTATGTACATGTATATACGTGTGACTTTTCAACAACATATATAAAGAGTATTGCTTAAGTCTCCTACAATATCCTTCTAATAATTCTCCTACACACACATCAATATATTTTTTTCACGCATTCTATCTCTGAATCCAAGTCGTCAATTCTGACACTTGTCAGCATCCTGTGAGTAAGAGGATAAGTAGGAATAATTTGTAAAAGGAAATATTCTATTAATAAAATTAGCAAGAAGTTAGAGGATACAAATAACAAGACATAAAACAACACTCGAAAAGCTACCCCATGAAGAGAACACCTAGCGAACTATCATTCCGCGTGAATTAACATTACATTAATTAAGAGACGCACGTGTTGTTAATAAGCAATAGCAAATTTACACGAATATTATGCATCGTTATTGAGTTTCATTCCTCCGTTCTACTAAATAAATTTTTTTTTGAACGGCGGAGTTTTATTAAGCCGCACGACTCAATGGAGGGCGAGCACGGTTGGGCATGTTTGATATCATGAAGTTTTTCATAATAATTTTCTAGGTTGAATGGTCACTGATTAGTTGTCTATGATGTGGTTTGAGATCTTCTTCTTTCATGTTTTTACCTTTTTTGCGCTCTTCTTTTAGAATATCATACTGTTATTTTACGTGAAGATGGAAAAGAATTAATGCGCATATTAACTTTCTTTGTCAAAAGAGATTGTGTACTTTGCATTTCAT
Organism: Artemisia annua; assembly: GCA_014162995.1. Classification (NCBI taxonomy): domain Eukaryota; kingdom Viridiplantae; phylum Streptophyta; class Magnoliopsida; order Asterales; family Asteraceae; genus Artemisia; species Artemisia annua. Next base: position 76,953 of record LBNU01003970.1, on the reverse strand, counting down.
AAAATAACTAAACATGTAAATCTGGTCGATTAGCAATGGCCAGCATTAAATCACTTATATACAATATTATATTACTGTATGTTAGATAAAATAATCATTCTTATAATTTAATTTGATGAAGATGAAATTAACTTAATATAAAGAAAATAACTATCTCTAAGGTCCATAATAGTAAAGTGGTTCGAAAATTTCCTAAATAAGCTTGGCTTCAAGTCTCGCTAGGAAAAAAGCTCAGAAGTAGCCACGTAAATAACGGTTAGCCCGTATATATTAGAACTAATTAATACTTGATTTTCTCCGGTAAGCAAGGACGGAAGTAGGACAAAATATGACCGAATGCACAAATTTTTTGAAACCGTAATATAAAAACATATTTCGATGGACCAGGTGCATTTAATATCCCGGAACTCCGCGGAAACCCCCGTGTTCCATCAATGCCAGTAAGCATGAACATGAGTCCTCACTGTTGCCTCACTCTTTAGGTTTACAGTTCATAAAATAGACATTTACGAATACATGACTTAGGATCAAATGATAAGAAATCTTTTATTGAAAAGGATTAAAAAAAAATAACTATAATCACACATTAGAGATAAACCAAATTGAATTAGATGCATCCCTAGTCTTTTGGATGTATCCTAATATATTTTCTAAGTCAAAATTAAATGCATGTACATATATTAGATGCATTTCATCAAGTTAGCTGAATCATATGTATTTTTCGTCTTTTGTGCGTCAAATGTATTGCTAGTACTACTTTGCATCTTTTTACTTCAAAATCACTTTCGTAACTAATTGGGATGCACCTAAATGAACAGATATGCATCCAATTCAAGTCGATGCACATCAAATATGTAGCTATACTGTTGTAGTTAATTCTCATCATTCTGATTTTAAGATTTCTTCATACTTGATCCTTACCATGCGTATACATTCTAGTAACAACATTTAACATAATAACTTGCAATGCTTTCTAACTTAAGAAATTGAATCGGTATCCAATTGTATCTTGTATATTAGTCTTAACATTGTGGAAATTTTAATTTCAAATACTCGTAGTAAATATGGAAGCAAACATCCATCGCATATGATATAATGAATTAGCATTGAGACATATCAAATGAGTTCATGTTGCATGTAAGAAGGAAAATAACTAAGTGATACGTATTCCAACGCATTATCTGCAGATTTCAGAGAATAAATTCTGATAAGTTGATGAGTTCATGATATTTAACAAACCATGAGCATTAATACACCAAATTTACAAATGGACTTAGGATCAAATTAAATCGTAATGGTTATATATGGCCACATTGATAGAACATTTGTTTTATTTAATATACGTACACACAATAATAATCAGCGAATATGGTATCCTTAAACAATTTCAAAAGTAAAATACTAAACAATGGGCCAGTATTTATTTATTTTTCTTTCTCTAATTGAGGAAAAAAATTAACACACCTATTATTTGTACATCAAATAGTGCTATGTCAAAATCTCATTAAGTAAAACTAAATCAACAATCTCTCAATATAAAATTGTAAACACATATGGTTAATGTCGGTTCCAACATGAAAAATGAGATTAAAATCGTCACATGTTAACATGATAGTCATGTTGTGTTATTTTGTGAGGGGGAATACACATGTGGGTTCTAAGATTTGATTAAAAGTGAGCTCATTTGTTGTCTATCTTTTTTGTAATAGGCCAACATGAATTATCATGTTGATTTGAACAAAAATGGATCGCTATCTTCAAAAGTGAAAGAGGAGTGATATGGAGGCCTAAAAACATGACTATTCTATTCATTACTTAACATGTGTTTTATTCTTTTTATTTTTCATCATCTCTACTTTGTTTCGTCACATGTCTCAATCCTCTTTTTAGACATGTATTTAGGCACAAGTTTCAGGCATTAGAATCATTTTTCAAAACTGAATTAATAGGAAATTATTCTTATCTTGAGGTACATTCAAAATTATTGACTGATTATTTTAAAACTTTTTGCAAAACTTCTCTTATTTTTTGTGCAACATTACCTTCAAACTATAATAACTATAAAAATCTACTAAGGATTATTGATTCCGTTTTTATTTTATTTTATTTTATTTTATTTTATTGAACTAACTTTTAATACATAGACGGGGTTTTGTTGTACGGTTAAAAGGATATGCAATTATTAAGATCACTTTCAAATTTTATAAAGTGCTTTATTAGCCAAAGACATAATTCATTTTACAAACATCTATTGATAAAAGTTATACGACTACAATTTTGACTAAAAAAGGAATTAAAAGTTGGATAAAAATTGTATATAAAACAATAAAGGGTGTTGTTCTAAAAAAATATATTGTGCATCTACTATGTTTGCAAATTTATCATAAATAAAAGAATAAAAAGTTTTGGACTTGATTGAAAATTTCATTAACCGATCAGACTATAATGTTATTTTATATGTATCTACTACTTATAATGCATGGAGTTGTGATCTTAAACTTAAAATGGTTAAATTTTGAGATGTTAATTGATGTAACACGACTTAAACTTAAATGCTTAAATGACAAGTTTAACTATTTTACTTTCGTTTCAAAACAAGTTTAAGTCACACGGTTGCTTTATCAATATCAATCTCTACTACTTTTAAAATGTCAATTTTTTAAATGAAAAGTTTTAATCATATTTACGTGTTTATTAATTAAAAAAAAAAAGAAATTACACAATTTTTCTATCAATACCAATTTACACGATAATTGTTATAAAGAGTGAATTATATTTTTTT
>LBNU01003970.1:56596-69458 GCA_014162995.1 Artemisia annua | reverse complement strand
TTTTTTTTTTTTTTTTTTGAAACGGCAGAAATATATTATATAAAATAATAAGTTACTAGCAAGGCGCTAGAAGCAAAAGAGTACAATACAAACTAGAAATAAACTAAACAATACTTTCTAGATACCTCCCGAAGCTTTAACTGTGAGAAGTACAAAAATGATGAAAAAACTCTTGCCGATTACAGAGAACCAAGACAAGAGAAAAATCCCCACCGGCGGAGGCCAAACCACCGGTTTTCATTCCGGAGTGTTTTTTATACAGCCCCAAACCCGAGAAAAAGATACAATAAGAAAAGGCATAAAAGTAAAAACCAAATGCCTAGAAAAGCCCGATACTCCCAACAACGAAAAACAAACCGCATCATCACACTCCATAACTAGCGAGCAGCATAGGAGACTTAAGCCAGTCTAACGAATTACAAACCATGTGACCCCTATGATATAGCCAAGAAAAAGAAGATGATCGAATATTGTCAAAAATGTCACTTTTCCTCATTGGATGATAACAAAAAGTTCTCAAATTAATCATATGCTCGTAACTATTTTCATGGAACTTTAAAATATGGCTAATATGTTTCCAATCATTCATTTGCTAATTGACTTCCAGATCTAGCAATTTTAAATAACTTACACAAGCTCTTTTGAGTAAATCAACCATTTTCTATAATAAGAATCGCAATTTCGTAATTTACGCACATAATGTTCACAAAAGAAGTGTCTACCAAATCGATCTTTCGGATAATTTGTATTAGTGACGTGTAAGTCATATGCAATAAGAATCATATGAAATGAGAAGATTTAGAATTAAATAGTTTATATTTTTTAACGACAAATTTTTACAACCTACACTACTATGACTTGTAGGGCTGAGCACCGAAGGTTCAAAACCGAACCGGACCGACGAAACCGACCAAACCGACAAAAACTGAACCGGAGCGACAGCCCGTTGGTTCAGTTTCGGTTTCAGGTTTTACATGATTTCGGTTTCGGGTCGGGTCGGTTCAGTCCGGTTCGGCCTAAAACCGACAAAAACATACCAAAATACACCTAGACTGACAAACCGAACCGAACCGACAATATTTGGTTTGGTTTCGGTTCCAGTTTTTCATGGTTTTCTCGGTTAGGGTCGGGTCGGGTTGGTTTATGACCGATGCTCAGCCCCAATGACTTGTAAGTCATATGTAATAAAACGGATTGAAATTAAATAATTTATATTTTTGAACGGTAAATATTTACAACCTACCCTGCTATCTCATAAGTTCTATCTCAGATGTTTTTATCGTGATTTGAACTCACAACCTCTAAGAAAAACTTATACTGCGGATCCAAAAAGCCTTTGGTATTGAAATTAAATAGTTAATTTCGTATAACATAAAAGTGAATTTAAAAACGCTTTCTACAACACTTAAATAGTTGGATACAACTATCCGGATATAGACTTGTAAGCAATGTTATAAATAGCGTGAGGCGTGGCGTGGCGACATAAGCAAGCCTCACAGAGCCATGGCGAAGACACGGCGATTTTTAAAGCATAACTTAAAGCGGCACAAAATATTTATAGATTTATTTATTTATATCAAATTTAATATATATCGAGTTTGCAAAAAGTGTTATCCATAGCGGATAAAGTCAAGAAACTATCCTTAAATGTTATATTCGTCATTTCTTTCAAGAAAAACTCAAACACCAAGACGAAATCGCGATTACCTGAATGATAACATTGTAACCACATTTCTTAAAATGCTTCAAAAAAGGCGCCATGCCTCGCGCATTTCCACGCTTTATCTCACGACACGACTAGAGCTGACGTCTAGGTGTATTTTGTAACGTGTAGGTCACTTCTCGCGCTTTAGTGGTGTCTTGACGCGCCTTTTAAAACCCTGCTAGTTGTATACATCAGGGAGGGAGAAATTAAAATAGTTAATTTCGTAAGGCGTAAAATTAAGTGGCTTAAAAAGGTTTTTTATTTTGGGATTTGCTAACAACAACAACCTATTGGGTGTTGTTTAAGCATACCTTAAATAAAAATGTTTCTAAATATGAACTCACTTGTTTTTAATACATGCTTTATTAAAACTGACTTACCTTAATTGTATGTGTTGAAATTATGTATTTATATAAATGATAGAGTTCATATTTGAAAACATGGTTATATAAGCTATGCTTAAACAACACCTAATAGGTTGTTGTTAGCAAATCCTAAAATTTTACACGTAAAATCGGGGGTGTATATTTCAAAGAGTTTTAAAAACCATCTCTATGGGCCAATGACATAATTAGTATTATATAGTTGCATAACTAGAGAAACTTTTGACAAAACAACATTCAAGTATAGTCGCTTTCATTTTCCCTTTTTATAAATGTTATTTCATTTCAAACATGTTTTGTTGAGATAAAAATTTCAAGATTAAACGAATATGAAGGTTTTGTTTTATAAACTGAATATTTTGTTTTACGTTTTTTGGAGACATGTATACTTTTTGTTTGGGTAAACTATGATTTTGATCTTTTTGGCTTACTAATCTGTTAGATTTGACCTCATGGCCACAAAGACACATATCAGGTAAAGTCTTTCTCTCTTTATAGTAATGTTGGCGTGACTACATCAGGGTTGTTTCCACCAAACAAGAATTGAACTCGAGACCTTCAACATTAAGTGATGATAGTCACAATATTTTATCAATATCTCACCCCAAAATGATTTGTTGGTATTAGTATTTTTGGTTGCATCTTAGCTTTCTAATTGCTTTTGCAAGAATCATGTATATTAATTTGCTGCATTATTTTGTTCATTTGTGGTGCATATATTGTAAAATCATATAATGGTTAGTTTACTTCAAGTGGTTATCGTTAAACAAGTTACTAACACAACTAAAATATATCCAACGAAGCTATTCTGGAATTGTTCGTGTATGGACTTGGACTCTTGTTCATTATATAAGTAGCTAATTTTTATAGTAGGCCTAAAAGCTCGTTTTAAAACTAAATTAGTAAATTGGGTTCAGCTTTTTGTTAGGCCTATAAGCCCATTATCTAGAGGCCGGCCTAAAGTATCAAACTAATGTAGTTTAATCAGCGCAAATCAATCAACTATGATATATGTGTCGAGTAGGTAATATTGCTAACTTGTTAAATGACTCTCATAAACCGGTCTATATACATGACCGTAAAATATTATAGGTAGTACACAGCCGCTACTGAACCATCAATTAGGGATGGCAACAGGGCACTAATCAGGATGTCCTGTCGGAGAGCAATGCTCCTCCAAACCCGCCCTCTACTAATTGTTGATCTTATCGGGCGTCTCTTTAGGGTGTAATTTTTTACCAAAGCCGTACCATTTCACATTTGTTATTAGTTTTAGACCGTTAGTAATAATTTGAATGTTTAAGGCCATATTAATAATCAATTGCAAACAAACCTTATTAAGTTTCAACGATAGAGTTATACATAAATAATGATACCGTCAAAATTTACAATTTAAATATATAACATTAAATGAGTTTATATAATCACAATTTTACAATCTTACAAAGATGATAAAAAAAATAAATAATAATAATAATAATAAATAAATAAATTGGAGAAATATCTTGCTATTACGTAAATACCTACAAAATTATATATAAGTATAAATATATTTTGTATATGACTATATGTGTATATATTACACGGGCTGGACGAGGATGTTATTCCCCGCTCCACGCCCCAAACCCGATTAAAATCTCTGTTTAAGCCCCACACCCAGCCCCATAACCCGATAAGTATGCCCCGCCCCAGTTAGTTTGGGTTTCGAATTTCCCCTTCCGGTTCAAGGTTTTTTCCATCCCTAACTATCATTGACATTGTCATAACTCATAACTCACATAAGTTGTACTATTATCAGCAGTGACATGTTGAAGGTTAAGCATGTTATAGCAGGCCATTTACACATAATGCGAGTATAAAACAGCTTTAGTTCTTTTATAACCAAACTTATTTTCTACCACGAAACGAAAAGAAGATAGATATCATCGAAAAATAAGTAAAAACTAAATAAATATACAAAATCAAAGTGTATATCAGTATATATACAAACAAATAGCATGTTGTCATTTCCAAAAGCTAGATTAGTTTTCCAACATCACAACCAAAGAATCTAACCTTTACATGTTGATTCTTTGTTGTATACTCCCAAAGGGGACAAAATTAAATCATAAAGATTAAAATACAAAAGAAAATTAATTTAAAAAAAAAAAAAAAAAAAAANGACAAAATCTATCTTTATTTCATGAAAATTTTCCAAACCCGTGAATGGCCCACGTTTGGCCCTAAAACTTCTTCGATCACAACCCACATGGTAACTTTAATTTTACATTTGACTAGCAGTAATGGCGACCGGGGCCTCGTCCTCAAGGCCAGACCGACTTTGGGTCCGGTTGCTACTACGAGCAGTCTTAAAACAAACCATCATGAATTAATTATTTTCTAAACTTCTACCATTATGTGATGTGCACGTAGCTTGATTATTGTACTTTAAATTACATTACAATCGTTTTCCTTTAAAGTACGTTTTTTCATATTAAGAAAAAGAACCAACAACTTTATGTTTTTGTTACTAAAAATGGTTTGCCTCATAAAAGTTTAACAACCAATTTAAGTCACTAAGCATTTAGTTTAACCGAAAAAGTTTAAGAAAATAAATCGTAAAGAATTATCGACAAAAAACAGAATAAATATAAATAAAAAAATCTTAACTAAACACATTTTTTTGCTCAAACCATCAGCAGAAGTATTGTTGGACGAAAATTATTAAAATGATAATTAAACGTCATAAACAGGGTATTTGACTCATTTATTTTAAATTATTGCTTCTTGAATAATAAAAAAAAAAAAAAAAAAAAAAAAAAAAAAAAAAAAAAAAAAAGGTTCTCACGCCAATTCATTGAAAGTCACACTTTCCTTAAACTACAGTTTTCTGTTAGCATCTTTTGTAATAACGATGATTTATTTGTAATAAAAAAATCATTTCCAATAAAGAATAGGTACCTTGAGAAGACCATGTCGACATTGCAGAACCAGAATTACCAATAGAAGTTGCTGCAAAATCAGGGGCTGTCTTGAACTCATTCATCTGAAAAACAAAAAATATAAAAAATAAAAAATTTAACCCCAAAAAAATATATACTCCGTATTGATTAAGGGAAGCAAAGCCGCATAAGAAAGTGTGCAAAAGCCGTATACAAAAGTGTGTGAGTATAATTTTAGAGGCGTCCAGCAAAAGTTATAGCCGATGAGGCAAACGTTGATAATTTTTAAAAACTACACTACAAATTGGTTCGTTAGTGAGGCAAATTACAAAAGTAGCAAGATATTTTAAAATTTTACATTACGTTTTTCTTCGCTAAGGCCCACCCTGCCCCTTTCTGTCCCCGCCTCCGGTTAAAGCTCAAGTTTATCATATATGATTTTCCATAGGGTCTCGGTTAGCTCAGCTATTGACTTATTTTTAAAAAAAATATATGAAAAGAAAATAAAAACAGGTGAAATGACAAAATTACCCATGCAGGAGCACTGCCTGATGATCCATCCCAACCAATATGAGCAACATGTTTAACATCAGTTGGATACCCAATCTCCATCTCTCTCTCCTTTATAACTATACATCATCAAAATTTACAATGTTAATCAATAAAAAAAAACCAAACTTTTAACATACAAATATACAAAGAAGTTAAGTATGTACCAAATATATTTGATATGAATTTGAACCCTTTGAACACCCCTTTAATCTTAGTCCCCATTGCTTTATAAAACTGAACTAACAAACCAAAAAAATGATGCAAATCAACTAATGCAACCCCTCTTCCTGCAAAAAAAGAAACATACAAAACATTTCATCAAAATATATACTAACTAAAAGTTAAGCTTGACACAAATAACAAAATGAACTTAACAAGATTACCTTACTCCTTAAAGGGTGTTCAAAAAAATACTTCTTTCATTAATTTGCATGGCATAAGCAAGTTTCTTGATCATTGTGGTTCAGAAAAGCATACAAAATGAAATGTGATGAAGAAATGCAAAAAGGGTTATGAAAAAATTATAAAAAAGATGTGAAATTTGGGTTTAGATGTGAGAAAGTGAGATGGGGTTTATGTATGAAAGAGAATGTTTTTAGATGAAGAGAAAAAAAGATGTAAAGATGGAGAACCACAAAGAAAGAAAGATCTCCAAAAAGAAGGGTGTGGTTTTACAAAGACATGGACAGGTCATATTATTATATTTATATTTGTACTAGACAATAAGGAAATGATTTGTCTATTTTAATGAAAAAAAGGTTAATTTTCTTGTGCTTTTATCACATGATGTTTTGGACAAAATTTTGTTACCGTAGGAATATTGTTACATTGTGACTTGTTTGGATAGAGATCCTCTCAAGTTAAGAGGATAATTTGAGTCAAGTTAGGTAATTATGAGCCATTGGATCAAATCCAATGGCTCAAATCAAAAGAAGTTATTTTGATTTGAGCCATTGGATCAAATCCAATGGCTCACAATTGTTTAACTTGACTCAAGTTGTATAACACAACTTGAGAGGATCTCTCTCCGACTTGTTTTGACTTTTAAACTGCCAAAATGTTGATATGTTGTTTTACAAAATGTTTAAATTATCAAAGAAATTCTATGGGTATTTTTTATGAAACGAGCGGGGTAGTTCGCAGTAGCAGTTATTAATAGCAATTAGTAATAGCAGTTAGCAATAACAGTTATTTGTAGTAGTTAGCAATTTGTTTTACTAAAACTTGTTTGGTAATGTAGCTGTGATTATAAAAGTAGCATATAAACAAAACAAAAATGTTAAATACTTGAGAAATAAGCATTTAGAAAAGTAGCATTTAAACAAAACAAAAATGTTAGATGCTTGTTGTCAAACAAGCTTATCAAATGTTAAATGCTTAAAAATGCTTTAAAAAGCTTGCCGCCAAACATACCCTAATATTGTGCATTTTTTAATGCCGATTGATGCTCTTTTAAAGACCTAGTTTCAGACAATGAACACTTGGTATCGTGATCTTTCGTCAGGGACTGAGATTGAATCTAAGACATATATTTTCAAAACTCTCTTTGACCGGTTTAGTGAAAGTTTGTAGTGAACGAATGATACTATTGGGGCAATACTCTGTGTGTTGATATGTTGCTATGTTGTGTTATGAAGGTACATTTGTTAAAAGTTAAAATAGTTTGAAGCATGTTTAATGTTGTATTCGTTTTACCAAATTAAAACGAGTAGTGAATATAATAACAATAATTTGCAAGTGATGATACTGTATGGAGTAGTGTTCATGATTTACTAATCATCTGTCCATTTTGTTTAATATTTATTCATGGCAAGTGAATATTTTTAATTTCTCGTTCTTATACTCTTATGTTTGGTTCCCGCCATTTTACAACCCAAATCATCAAATATTTAAAGTGTGATTAAAGTATAAATCAAGGGGTGATTATTAGTAAACAATTACGAAGTAATAAAGACGTGTTTGGTTTGCTATCCGGATCGGAATCGTAATTAGTATGGACTTGATAAGAAGATGGTATGGAATTAAATATATGATTACTATTCTTTTTGTTTGGTATAGAATTAAAGGTAGAAATAAGAATTGATGGAATAGTTGAAACCATATTTTACTAAGTAAATCAATTACGCATATTTATTATCGTCATATTTGTGTATATATCATACTATATCTCATTTTGCAATGACATTTTTATTTGAACATACATTTTTGTATAATATTACTTATGTTGATGTCGTAACTATTTTTCGCATAACATTTGATCACAAATAAATTAAATTGTATGATACCTGTCACCGCAAAATGTAGTTACCATGCGGGTTTAAATGGTTGAATGGCTTTTCATAGGATAAACATATAAAAGTACAAAGACCGTACGTTTACTAGACTAAAAATGTCGTCTTGACAACTCTATAATCGAAATAAAATAACAATATACAACACATATACATTAACACATAGATTATACGGCTTCTTTCAAAGCTATATTACTCATTTTTCTTCCCGTGACAGCACAAGAAAAATGATATTAAAACATATAGTTGTATAACTAAATTGTATATGACAACATCTTGCGTAAGTTGATGTGGATGTGTTTACAAAGTGTCAATTTGCTTACTAAGACACAGATGGCGTTGCCAATTAGGCTTAGTCAAGAAACGTACGTGTTTGTAATGTTGTGGTAACAATTAACAAATGGTAGAAAAATGACACAGTTAGCGCAGGTGAAGTTTATCAAGCATAACAGTAGCTCGTTTCAATATCGTTGCCACACTAATGGTGAGACGTGTTGGTAACAATCTGTTTTCCATACGCAAAAAGCTTTATATATAATTCATTGAGCAATTATATCTCGAAGAAGCACTGTTACTCTTGGATGGAGGTGTGATTATCTACATCCTATCTGTCTCCTACCTTACTGTGACAGGATTAGATGATTTGTTTTTGTGTTGCAATGAGGCAATGAGCTATTATATGCTATTGGCTTATCACTTTATCAGCACAAAGAGACTTAAATAAAGTGTTTTCCAAGTTCCCAACTGCCAAATAAATATATAAAGATCACATTCATCTTTTTAACTTTTATAAGCAAACATATGTTTTAGCCAAATTCAGATAAGGTCCATTCTCCAAAATCCAAATGGTTTATATTTTGTTGGTAGGAGTATTATAAATTTCACGTGCTTAGGTGTCACCAAAGCTTGTTTATAAAACATAAAATAATTCTCTTCAAATAATTATCTTGATTTTATTTATATAGTTGTAGTCACGTCTATTAGAGATTTTTAAAACTAAGGATGCTACATATGCATCATGCAACTTGGCAATTTCTTTTATTAGAAAATAAATCATGTTGCGTATCCTGAGGCAATTATATGTCTTTTTTTGGTAATTTGTATGCGAAATTCATTGATCCTTTTGAAATATTTATTTATTTAATTATAGATTCTTTAGCTGTAATAAATTTTCTATGGTTTAGCGTACCTATATTCATTTTTATACGAAGACGTGTATTTGATTATAATTTTATTTTGATATTTAAAATTGTAATTTGAAGCAACTTGGATCTTTTTTTACTGAAAAATGAAAACTCTATATCAAGATGTAAAAGGGTTGATATGAAATGTATTACATGTTTTAGAAAATTAAAAAAACAAAAAATTTAACAGCAATTCATTAAAAAAAATAATAAATAAATAAATAAATAAATAAATAAATAAATAAATAAACTCTAGTAAAACACTAAACAAAAGGGAGAATACAAGAAGTTCAACCGATCTGTCTATACAAAATAAGTAGTCCATGTAAAAATCAAATGTGAGAAAATTTAGCCAGATTTAATAAAACAGTTTGTTCAACATAAAATAATGTAAACAAAACCACCAAAATATTTTTTTATCATAATAAACTGCTTTCTCTTTCAAACAACAACCATGGTATATAACAAATGATGCAGGTGCTTGTGTTTTGTGTGTTGTAACACACAAAAATGAAAAAGATGGTTTAAAAACTTACTAGTTATCTCTTTCTTAGTGAAAGATCTGGTGAATGCTAATGGAAAACCACTTTTAAGATAGCAACAAGAGTGGGTTTCAGGCAAAATCTGAGTGATAATTGCCTGATTTATTGTGAAGACATTTTAGAGAGAGAGAGAGGGGGATATGAAGGAAAAGAAGAGGTTGGAGAATTGAATAGATGACAGCCAAATAAGGAGGAGTTAATGCAGAAGGTATTGAGAGGATATGAAATTGCATTTAATGGAGGATTTAAGCTTTTATTGCTTTCAGAGAGAGTGTGTAAGAAACCTAATTTTCTTTTTGTTTATTTGGAATCAACAAATGTGTATGCTTAAAAAACGTGACTTGAATTCACAACTACTCAAATATCGTATAAACTTGGTTACCACGACTATCAAAAGTCACCCCGGTGAGAAAAGAAAGATATAGTAGCTTAGAGGGTTTAGTATTATGTTCACAGTTCACACTTTTATTACACCGAGTAAGTTTAACTGCATGTGTATGGTGTATGATAAAAACACTCGATCATAATAAATTTGCACAGTATATTTGTAGTTGTATTTCCCACAGAGACTTTACTCTTTTAAGCTACTCATTTTCATATCTAGCTACTATCATTATTGTGTACATGTATATTACATGTGACTTTTCAACAGCATATATAAAGAGCGTTGCTAAAGTCTCCTACAATATCCTTCTAATAATCCTCCTACGCACACATCAATATATTTTTTTCATGCATTCTCTCTCTGCATCCAAGTCGTCAATTCTGACACTTGTCAGGATCCTGTTAGTAAGAGGATAAATAGAAATAATTTGTAAAAGGAAATATTCTATTAATAAAATTAGCAAGAAGTTAGAGGATACAAATAACAAGACATAAAACATGCAACACTCGAAAAACTACCCCATGAAGAGAACACCTAGCGAACTATCATTCCGCGTTACATTAATTAAGAGACGCACGTGTTGTTAATAAGCAATAGCAAATTTACAGGAATATTATGCATCGTTATTGAGTTTCATTCCTCCGTTCTGCTAAATAATTTTTTTTTTTTTTGAACGGCGGAGTTTTATTAAGCCGCACGACTCAATGGAGGGCGAGGACGGTTGGGCATGTTTGATGTCATGAAGTTTTTCATAATAATTTTCTAGGTTGAATGGTCACTGATTAGTTGTCTATGATGTGGTTTGAGATCTTCTTCTTTCATGTTTTTACCTTTTTTGCGCTCTTCTTTTAGAATATCATACTGTTATTTTACGTGAAGATGGAAAAGAATTAATGCGCATATTAACTTTCTTTGTCAAAAGAGATTGTGTACTTTGCATTTCATAAAATAACTAAACATGTAAATCTGGTCGATTAGCAATGGCCAGCATTAAATCACTTATATACAATATTATATTACTGTATGTTAGATAAAATAATCATTCTTATAATTTAATTAGATGAACATGAAATTAACTTAATATAAAGAAAATAACTATCTCTAAGGTCCATAATAGTAAAGTGGTTCGAAAATTTCCTAAATAAGCTTGGCTTCAAGTCTCGCTAAATAAACATCTTAGTGAAACAGATGGTTAGGAAAAAAGCTCAGAAGTAGCCACGTACATAACAGTTAGCCCGTATATATTAGAACTAATTAATACTTGATTTTCTCTGGTAAGCAAGGACGGAACTAGGACAAAATATGACCGAATGCACAAATTTTTTGAAACCGTAATATAGAAACATATTTCGATGGACCGGGTGCATTTAATATCCCGGAACTCCGCGGAAACCCCCTTGTTCCATCCCTGCCAGTAAGCATGAACATGAGTCCTCACTGTTGCCTCACTCTTTAGGTTTACAGTTCATAAAATAGAAATTTACGAATACATGAGTTAGGATCAAATGATAAGAAATCTTTTATTGAAAAGGATTAAAAAAAAATAACTATAATCACACATTAGAGATAAACCAAATTGAATTAGATGCATCCCTAGTCTTTTGGATGTATCCTAATATATTTTCTAAGTCAAAATTAAATGCATGTACATATATTAGATGCATTTCATCAAGTTAGATGAATCATATCTATTTTTCGTCTTTTGCGCGTCAAATGTTTTGCTAGCACTACTTTGCATCTTTTTACTTCAAAATCACTTTCGTAACTAATTGGGATGCACCTAAATGAATAGATATGCATCCAATTCAAGTCGATGCACATCAAATATGTAGCTATACTGCTGTAGTTAATTCTCATCATTCTAATTTTAAGATTTCTTTATACTTGATCCTTACCAATTACCATGCGTATACATTCTAGTAACAACATTTAACATAATAACTTGCAATGCTTTCTAACTTAAGAAATTGAATCGGTATCCAATTGTATCTTGTATATTCGTCTTAACATTGTGGAAATTTTAATTTCAAATACTCGTAGTAAATATGGAAGCAAACATCCATCACATATGATATAATGAATTAGCATTGAGAAATATCAAATGAGTTCATGTTGCATGTAAGAAGGAAAATAACTTAGTGATACGTATTCCAACGCATTATCTGCAGATTTCAGAGAATAAATTCTGATAAATTGATGAGTTCATGATATTTAACAAACCATGAGCATTAATACACCAAATTTACAAATGGACTTAGGATCAAATTAAATCGTAATGGTTATATATGGCTACATTGATAGAACATTTGTTTTATTTAATATACGTACACACAATAATAATCAGCGAATGAGGTGAGATCTATGCGAAACAAGTATCACTTAAAAAACAAATAAGTCAATCTCAACCATCCATCTACTTTTCATCTAATGGCTAAGATCAAATCAAAAAATAACAAAGGGAGGGCAAAATTGGCATTTTAGCTCATTTAATATAAAAACCCACTTTCCACCTTTTTTCTAAAAGCAACATATCTTGCAAACGGTAAATCTTCAACCTACGAAAAATACACCATCGCGACGAGAAAAAAATTATCTTTCTATAGATATGCATTGTTATATACTTTCGACGAACTTTTTTTTTTCAAAATTCCGTCCAGAAAAATCCCACGGGTTTCGTAAAAAATCCCACGGGATTCATAAAAAGACGAGTTTTTTTTTTCAAAATTTTCGTCCAGAAAAATCCCACGGGATTCGTAAAAATCCCATGGGATTCGTAAAAAGACGATTTTTTTTTTTCAAAATTTCCGTCCAGAAAAATCCCACGGGATTCGTAAAAATCCCATGGGATTCGTAAAAAGACGAATTTTTTTTTTCAAAATTTCCGTCCAGAAAAATCCCA
>LBNU01003970.1:35048-55562 GCA_014162995.1 Artemisia annua | reverse complement strand
TTTTTTTTTTTTTTTTTTTTTTTTTTTTTTTGCAAAATTTTCGTTCAGAAAAATCCCACGGGATTCATAAAAAAATCCCACGGGATTCTGTATGATTTATCTTGTCGATAAATCACAAAGGATTTAGTATGAATCCCATGAGATTCTTTGGTGCATCCCATGAGATTCATTGTGAATCCCATGGGATTCTGTATGAAATCAAAATGGATTCATTGTAAATCCTATGGGATTCAGTATGAATCTCAAGGGATTCATTGTGAATCCCATTGGATTCTTTGGTACATCACATGTAATTTTTTTAGTATTTTAGTATATGAAAAATAACACTTTTAAATCAAAAAGTATATGATGCTAACAAAAGTATATGATGCTAATAACAAATAACATTCAAACTTGAATGTTTTCATCTTTGTTTTGTCGTAGCCCTAAAATCATCAAAAACAAACAAACTCAAATTCATTGACATCTGATCATGGTCCCCATCCACTAAACAATACACGTGTCAAAGTCCTCATGATGTTGATAACTCTTCTTTCATCAAACGCAAAGTAAAAGCTTTTTTTTCCTCCTTTTACACTTTTAATCATACCAACACATTCATCCAGTCTCCTTCCCACCACCTAACGATTTAAAAACCTCAATCAACTCATCCGCCGTTATTTTTCCGTCACCATCTCTGTCAAAAAGCTCAAGCACTTCTCTCAACTCCCCGTCACCAACAGCCGGTCCAAAAGCGTCGCTAACCGCTCCAAATTCCTCCAAAGAGATCACGCCGTCGCTGTTATTGTCAATCTCCGTTAACATCGATATCAGCTCTGAGCTTACATTTGTCTGAATCAACGGCTCAGATCTCACGATGCGGTTTAGTATCGTTTTTAGTTCTTGCGTTGTGATTTTTCCGTCGTTGTCGGTGTCGATGAATCGGAAGGCTTGGATTAGGTCGAATTGGAGGTCGAAGTAGTCGTCGGAGGAGGAGGAAGGAAGGACGCTCGTCGGAGTAGTGACGCCGGAAGTATTGGCGGGCTTGTGACGGTGATGATGACTGGATTCCGGCGAGTCGGACGACGTCGTATTAGAGGAGGATCTGAATGAAGATTGATTATCAAATCTGGTGACTGATTTGTGTTGGCCTTGTACCACACCTGTGTGATATTACAAAAGTACCCTTCAATAATTAATTATATTAAAATTAGAATTAATCTTGACCTTTAGATTTAAAATAGATGGATGGTCGAGATCTTATTATTTGTTCTTTAGATAAATGTTGTTTCGTATTGAACTTTTCTCATCAGCGAATATGGTATCCTTAAACAATTTCAAAAGTAAAATACTAAACAATGGGCCAGTATTTTATTTTTCTTTCTCTAATTTAGGAAAAAATTAACACACCTATTATTTGTACATCAAATAGTGCTATGTCAAAATCTCAAGTAAAACTAAATCAACAATCTCTCAATATAAAAGTGTAAACACATATGGTTAATGTCGGTTCCAACATGAAAAATGAGATTAAAATCGTCACATGTTAACATGATAGTCATGTTGTGTTATTTTTTGAGGGGGAATACACATGTGGGTTCTAAGATTTGATTAAAAGTGAGCTCATTTGTTGTCTATCTTTTTGTAATAGGCCAACATGAATTATCATGTTGATTTGAACAAAAATGGATCGCTATCTTCAAAAGTGAAAGAGGAGTGATATGGAGGCCTAAAAACATGACTATTCTATTCATTACTTAACATGTGTTTTATTCTTTTTATTTTTCATCATCTCTACTTTGTTTCGTCACATGTCTCAATCCTCTTTTTAGACATGTATTTAGGCACAAGTTTCAGGCATTAGAATCATTTTTCAAAACTGAATTAATAGGAAATTATTCTTATCTTGAGGTACATTCAAAATTATTGACTGATTATTTTAAAACTTTTTGCAAAACTTCTCTTATTTTTTGTGCAACATTACCTTCAAACTATAATAACTATAAAAATCTACTAAGGATTATTGATTCCGTTTTTATTTTATTTTATTTTATTTTATTTTATTGAACTAACTTTTAATACATAGACGGGGTTTTGTTGTACGGTTAAAAGGATATGCAATTATTAAGATCACTTTCAAATTTAATAAAGTGCTTTATTAGCCAAAGACATAATTCATTTTACAAACATCTATTGATAAAAGTTATACGACTACAATTTTGACTAAAAAAGGAATTAAAAGTTGGATAAAAATTGTATATAAAACAATAAAGGGTGTTGTTCTAAAAAAATATATTGTGCATCTACTATGTTTGCAAATTTATCATAAATAAAAGAATAAAAAGTTTTGGACTTGATTGAAAATTTCATTAACCGATCAGACTATAATGTTATTTTATATGTATCTACTACTTATAATGCATGGAGTTGTGATTTTAAACTTAAAATGGTTAAATTTTGAGATGTTAATTGATGTAACACGACTTAAACTTAAATGCTTAAATGACAAGTTTAACTATTTTACTTTCGTTTCAAATCAAGTTTAAGTCACACGGTTGCTTTATCAATATCAATCTCTACTACTTTTAAAATGTCAATTTTTTAAATGAAAAGTTTTAATCATATTTACGTGTTTATTAATTAAAAAAAAAAAGAAATTACACAATTTTTCTATCAATACCAATTTACACGATAATTGTTATAAAGAGTGAATTATATTTTTTTAAACTTAAAAGCTTAAAATTAAGTAATGTTAGTGGACTATTATACCCTTGATTGAAAATTGTAACATCATCTACAACTAAGTTAATAATTTAAATATAATCCTTAAATTTTTATCAATGTTTGTTTCTAACCCATGAACTTTTTTCTCGCAATAACTACAAATTGAACTCGTAAGTTTTGCATCAAGGGTCAAACCAGAATCATGATTTCGCAAGTATAATTATTTTCCGCTATACACTGTTACTTTGCGCGGATATTCGTCTAGTAAGTCCAAAAGTATTTCTTTAAAAAGAAAAAAGAAAAAAAAATGGTCTCAAGGCCATGCGTACTTTTGCTTTTCTTTTAAAACTTTAATCTGCTTCAGTGTTTACCAAAATTAATCTGATTTAGTTGCTTTAAATTGTATGTTTTACTTTATAGAATTAAGATTTCAGAGAGTGTGATATCACATACTAGCTGCTGTAATTTTTGTCACTTGTCAAGCTTTCACCGAAAAATAGTAAGGTGAAATTGTTTATGGGACAAATATAAATAGTAAAGTGAACAATTTTGTGAGACGGAAGGCGTAATAAGTTGAACTTACATCGAAGATGCAAACCTTATATAAGGAGATAATACATTTACTTAAAACTTATAAAATAAGTCATGTCGTTAGACCAAAACATCATAACTTATAAAAGCAATGCACAGGCAAATAGATGCTACATACACCATCACTGATGTACGCATGTAATCGTCTCTTATAGAAATACACGTTATCTGTCCTCCTATAGAATCAATTTCATTCAACAATATGCTATATATGCTTCTTTACAGAATGATTATACAAAGCAAAAAACGTTTTTTAAGATTTTACATAGCTAGGGACATTGAAAAAAAACATAAAAAACAAATTTAAAAAAAAAAAAAAAGAAAAAAAAAGAAAAAAAAAAGACTTAATTTAGCATTTTACTGTGGAGGGATTGAGGGGCTACATATGCCGCAAACTATTTCGAGTGTTGACACCATCAGTTTCCACAACTCACTAAATTATTGCGGAGCCATTGGCCGGAGTAAAATAAAAAAACTTCAGGGTAGAAAATACGTACAAGAAAAATACATTCTCATGTAGAAAATAACTTCAGGCGAGAACATCTAACGTGTACAAATGAGATCTCCTAATGAACAAATGTTTAGGGAATTGTTGATTAAAGCGTTAATATTGATTAAGTACCAACTGCCAGCGGTTACAAATGTTTTAAATCTGAATAGACGCATTATTGCGAGTTTAAATACATGCAAGAATTGGAAGTTTTACTAGATCAAAGCTGTATATCAGGGTGTGCGGAGTGTGATGTTTCACAAGATCTTCAAATTTTAGGGGCCTCAAAATTTTTATGTAACATGTATGCATATTCTATAAACGTGACAACAAGTATTTGATTTAAGAAGTTGCATTGAAATTGATAGCTAAAGCACTTTGAAAATAATTATTTCTCATTTTATAATACTTTAGAAATTTTTATTTACTTTCTAGTTTTAGCATTATTTTTGTTATGAAACTAAATTTTGTTCAGGTTTCCATTAACTCAAAGACGACACTGTAGTAGATACACATTATTTAAACTTTGGTAAGCCTAAGCATAATATAGCATTACAGCTTATTGTTAGGGAACTCAGTTTATATATAAAAAAACATGAATTCAATAGAATTTTGTACAATGGCAATTAAAGTAGTGTCACGATCACGTCTCATATATTGGTTCGTGTAGAACTAAACGTACTATTTTCTCTCTATGATCATATTAAACATATCTCACCAAACAAAAGTGCATTTACGGTTATTATATTAAATGGGGACTTGCCGCAAGTTACTGCAAGAAATTTTCCTAACATGATGCGGTGCTTTGAGACGTTGTACTTCGTCTATTATTGGTTCTGCATCATGCAATGCTATGATGTCGTTTAAATTGGTCTGATACAAGATGGTTGTGATAATATTATGATCTCAACTGCTAGTTTTCGATGAGGTAATATTACGCTATGTTGAGTAAATTTATGTAGATGTTACATGCAACTACTTGCATAAACAGTGATGTTTACCGTGTCAATTCGGGGATAGCGAGTATTTTTTACTCAGGTGCACGTTGCTAAATCGAGGTATTCCCGTATCTGTTTTCGACCCTTTCACTGGCCACTCCCGAACAGGGTAGGACCGAGGTTTCACAGGAGTGCCTTTGAACCACAAGGATTTTTGCTCTATAGTATAAAATTTGGTCAAAATCCCGATTTAATAAAATGAACCATGTCTAAAAGATTTGTGTTACAAGTCATCTTTAGCTTCAATGAAATGAACCTAATATTTTTTTGATCTCTTGTAAAAAGATCATCATGACCATTAAAGTGCAATGTGTAGTTGGCGCCTATAATTGTTATAGGCGCCGCAACGTCAGCATGCATTTTATAACACTCCTATAAATAAACACCTTCCTCATAATGTTCTTACAACACACCACAAAAGAAGCCTGCATTCAATACTCACAATCGCTAACCCGTTCAACATCTCTTGACTCATTGTACTTCACTGATAAGACTTCAACATCTCTAATTTTGAAAAGCTTCTTTCTGTGGATGTTATCGTAACTGGAATGGTTAATAATATCATGTATGCAAGTAAAACATTCGGGAACATGTCCATTTTCTTCGTAAACTCCATGATTTGAATGGATGTCCAAGGTTTTTCTCCCTCGTATGTTCCATTAGGCAACATGTCCTGCGAAATTTGTAACCCCATAAACAAATCATTCCCAGCAATATCACAATCTTTATAATTTTTCAAAGCAGATTCAAGATTCGAAAAACATTCTTTCAAGTTGGTATCATATGAATAAGCTAATTTTGACGGGTCAAACATGAAACCGACTATAGATTCAAAATATTTTATTAGCTCAAATCTGCTATTTAATTGTATTAAAGACATATCAAGTAAAACAAGGAAGTGATCAGTTCTAAAAATCTCTTTAGCAAATTGTTCTTCTCTTTCAGTATTCGGAATCTCATCAAAATGTTTTTCCCTACAAGGAGCACGTTTTATACGAAACTCAAGTTCAACTCCAATAGCATTTCAAATCTACTTTCCCTATAATTTTCAAAATAACTAATGAGTCCCTCCAAACTTTTAATTGCGGTATCAATAAGCATATCATTGAACTATAACTTCTTATTAACTAAATTAATTTTAAATAAAATATCATACCAAATAACCAAACTTAAAACAAATTCAAAACTTTAAAATTCATCTTTACCAGTGATAGAGCATCTCTACACAATTTTTCTATTATCACTTACTTAAGCTAACTTATTTAGAGCTTCTTTTATTTGAGAAAGTTGAGTTTTTATAGTTTTACACTTTTTAAATGATTTTCCCATCGAGTAGCATACAACTGAATTTAGAGTTAATTCATCAATATACTCAAGTAAAAAACTCCACGGTTTGTAGAAGTAGAAACGATATTATATATCATTTGACATGTTCCAAAAACGAGTGTTGCTTTTTCACAAGAATTTACAATATCACATCATACTAAATTAAGACAATGACAACCACATGGCATATAACTCTTGGTTTTATGTAAAGTATTCTTTTTGTAACACCTTGATGTTTTCCCTTCATATTAGATCCATTATCATATCGTTGTCCTCAA
This sequence comes from Artemisia annua, assembly GCA_014162995.1. NCBI lineage: Eukaryota > Viridiplantae > Streptophyta > Magnoliopsida > Asterales > Asteraceae > Artemisia > Artemisia annua. Next base: position 49,176 of record LBNU01003970.1, on the reverse strand, counting down.
ATATATTTAATATCTAAATCAATATATTTCAAAACATCCTGTAGCAAATTGAAAAGACCTAAATCAGATGTATCTTCTACGACCAAAATCTCTAAAAAAACCTCTTCTACTTTTACACGAGAACACCATACATCAACACATCTAATTACTAAATTCATTTTCTCTTGACGGCTTATATCGGGAGTGTAATCGAGTATTACTAGATAATGTTTTGCCTCTTTGATATTTTTTAATTATTTCATTTTCTATCTCGGATGCCGACATTTCAATTAACTCATTCTGAATTTTATGACTTAGAGCATGATAGTGAGTTTCTTTGTCTTTAATTATGCGAAAATGTTCTTTCATGACATGATCAAACTCAACAATCATTTAAATTATGCCTAAAAAGTTTATAATAAGATTTTTTATAGAGTTTTTCATTTGAACTAAGAAAGGCACGTCATATTCTGTTAGAAATTTCATAATAGCAATTATTCTAATTAAAACTTTCTTCTAATGTGTGGTATCTTTTTTCGTAAGTTCGTGTAACCTTTTTTTTTTTTTTTTTTTTGAAACGGCAGAAATATATTATATAAAATAATAAGTTACTAGCAAGGCGCTAGAAGCAAAAGAGTACAATACAAACTAGAAATAAACTAAACAATACTTTCTAGATACCTCCCGAAGCTTTAACTGTGAGAAGTACAAAAATGATGAAAAAACTCTTGCCGATTACAGAGAACCAAGACAAGAGAAAAATCCCCACCGGCGGAGGCCAAACGACCGGTTTTCATTCCGGAGTGTTTTTTATACAGCCCCAAACCCGAGAAAAAGATACAATAAGAAAAGGCATAAAAGTAAAAACCAAATGCCTAGAAAAGCCCGATACTCCCAACAACGAAAAACAAAACACATCATCACACTCCATAACTCGCGAGCAGCATAGGAGACTTAAGCCAGTCTAACAAATTACAAACCATGTGACCCCTATGATATAGCCAAGAAAAAGAAGATGATCGAATATTGTCAAAAATGTCACTTTTCCTCATTGGATGATAACAAAAAGTTCTCAAATTAATCATATGCTCGTAACTATTTTCATGGAACTTTAAAATATGGCTAATATGTTTCAAATCATTCATTTGCTAATTGACTTCCAGATCTAGCAATTTTAAATAACTTACACAAGCTCTTTCGAGTAAATCAACAATTTTCTATAATAAGAATCTCAATTTCGTAATTTACGCACACAATGTTCACAAAAGAAGTGTCTACCAAATCGATCTTTCGGATAATTTGTATTAGTGACGTGTAAGTCATATGCAATAAGAATCATATGAAATGAGAAGGGTTAGAATTAAATAGTTTATATTTTTTAACGACAAATTTTTACAACCTACACTACTATGACTTGTAAGGCTGAGCACCGAAGGTTCAAAACCGAACCGGACCGACGAAACCGACCAAACCGACAAAAACTGAACTGGACCGACAGCCCGTTGGTTCAGTTTCAGTTTCAGTTTCAGGTTTTACATGATTTCGGTTTCGGGTCGGGTCGGTTCAGTCCGGTTCGGCCTAAAACCGACAAAAACATACCAAAATACACCTAGACTGACAAACCGAACCGAACCGACAATATTTGGTTTGGTTTCGGTTCCCGTTTTTCACGGTTTTCTCGGTTAGGGTCGGGTCGGGTTGGTTTATGACCGATGCTCAGCCCCAATGACTTGTAAGTCATATGTAAAAAAACGGATTGAAATTAAATAATTTATATTTTTGAACGGTAAATAATTACAACCTACCCTACTATCTCATAAGTTCTATATCAGATGTTTTCATCGTGATTTAAACTCACAACCTCTAAGGAACACTTATATTGCGGATCCAAAAAGCCTTTGGTATTGAAATTAAATAGTTAATTTCGTATAACATAAAAGTGAATTTAAAAACGCTTTCTACAACACTTAAATAGTTGGATACAACTATCCGGATATAGACTTGTAAGCAATGTTATAAATAGCGTGAGGCGTGGCGTGACGACATAACCAAGCCTCACACCTTAGGAGCTATGGCGAAGACACGGCGATTTTTAAAGCGTAACTTAAAGCACAAAATATTTATAGATTTATTTATTTATGTCAAATTTAATATATATCGAGTTTGCAAAAAGTGTTATCCATAGGGGATAAAGTCAAGAAACTATCCTTAAATGTTATATTCTTTCATTTCTTTCAAGAAAAACTCAAACACCAAGACGAAATCGCGATTACCTGAATGATAACATTGTAACCACATTTCTTAAAAACGCTTCAAAAAAGGCGCCATGCCTCGCGCATTTCCACGCTTTATCTCACGACACTACTAGAGCTGACGTCTAGGTGTATTTCGTAACGTGTAGGTCACTTCTCGCGCTTTAGTGGTGTCTTGACGCGCCTTTTAAAACCCTGCTAGTTGTATACATCAGGGAGGGAGAAATTAAAATAGTTAATTTCGTAAGGCGTAAAATTAAGTGGCTTAAAAAGGTTTTTTATTTTGGGATTTGCTAACAACAACCTATTGGGTGTTGTTTAAGCATATCTTAAATAAAAATGTTTCTAAATATGAACTCACTTGTTTTTAATACATGCTTTATTAAAACTGACTTACCTTAATTGTATGTGTTGAAATTATGTATTTATATAAATGATAGAGTTCATATTAACATTGTTATATAAGCTATGCTTAAACAACACCCAATAGATTGTTGTTAGCAAATCCCAAAATTTTACACGTAAAATCGGGGGTGTATATTTCAAAGAGTTTTAAAAACCATCTCTATGGGCCAATGACATAATTAGTATTATATAGTTGCATAACTAGAGAAACTTTTGACAAAACAACATTCAAGTATAGTCGCTTTCATTTTCCCTTTTTATAAATGTTATTTCATTTCAAACATGTTTTGTTGAGATAAAAATTTCAAGATTAAACGAATATGAAGGTTTTGTTTTATAAACTGAATATTTTGTTTTACGTTTTTTGGAGACATGTATACTTTTTGTTTGGGTAAACTATGATTTTGATCTTTTTGGCTTACTAATCTGTAAGATTTGACCTCATGGCCACAAAGACACATATCAGTTAAAGTCTTTCTCTCTTTATAGTAATGTTGACGTGACTACATCAGGGTTGTTTCCACCAAACAAGAATTGAACTCGAGACCTTCAACATTAAGTGATGATAGTCACAATATTTTATCAATATCTCACCCCAAAATGATTCGTTGGTATTAGTATTTTTGGTTTATGCATCTTAGCTTTCTAATTGCTTTTGCAAGAATCATGTATATTAATTTGCTGCATTATTTTGTTCATTTGTGGTGCATATATTGTAAAATCATATAATGGTTAGTTTACTTCAAGTGGTTATCGTTAAACAAGTTACTAACACAACTAAAATATATCCAACGAAGAACCATTTGCTATTCTGGAATTGTTCGTGTATGGACTTGGACTCTTGTTCTTTATATAAGTAGCTAATTTTTATAGTAGGCCTAAAAGCCCGTTTTAAAACTAAATTAGTAAATTGGGTTCAGCTTTCTGTTGGGCCTATAAGCCCATTATCTAGAGGCCGGCCTAAAGTATCAAACTAATGTAGTTTAATCTGCGCAAATCAATCAACTATGATATATGTGTCGAGTAGGTAATATTGCTAACTTGTTAAATGACTCTCTCATAAACCGGTCTATATACATGACCGTAAAATATTATAGGTAGTACACAGCCGCTACTGAACCATCAATTAGGGATGGCAACAGGGCACTAATCAGGATGTCATGTCGGAGAGCAATGCTCCTCCAAACCCGCCCTCTACTAATTGTTGATCTTATCGGGCGTCTCTTTAGGGTGTAATTTTTTACCAAAGCCGTACCATTTCACATTTGTTATTAGTTTTAGACCGTTAGTAATAATTTGAAAGTTTAAGACCATATTAATAATTAATTGCAAACATACCTTATTAAGTTTCAACGATAGTGTTATACATAAATAATGATACCGTCAAAATTTACAATTTAAATATATAACATTAAATGAGTTTATATAATCACAATTTTACAATCTTACAAAGATGATAAAAAAAATAAATAATAATAATAATAATAAATAAATAAATTGGAGAAATATCTTGCTATTACGTAAATACCTACAAAATTATATATAAGTATAAATATATTTTGTATATGACTATATGTGTATATATTACACGGGCTGGACGAGGATGTTATTCCCCGCTCCACGCCCCAAACCCGATTAAAATCTCTGTTTAAGCCCCACACCCAGCCCCATAACCCGATAAGTATGCCCCGCCCCAGTTAGTTTGGGTTTCGAATTTCCCCTTCCGGTTCAAGGTTTTTTCCATCCCTAACTATCATTAACATTGTCATAACTCATAACTCACATAAGTTGTACTATTATCAGTACTGACATGTTGAAGGTTAAGCATGTTATAGCAGGCCATTTACACATAATGCGAGTATAAAACAGCTTTAGTTCTTTTTTTAACCAAACTTATTTTCTACCACGAAACGAAAAGAAGATAGATATCATCGAAAAATAAGTAAAAACTAAATAAATATACAAAATCAAAGTGTATATCAGTATATATACAAACAAATAGCATGTTGTCATTTCCAAAAGCTAGATTAGTTTTCCAACATCACAACCAAAGAATCTAACCTTTACATGTTGATTCTTTGTTGTATACTCCCAAAGGGGACAAAATTAAATCATAAAGATTAAAATACAAAAGAAAATTAATTTAAAAAAAAAAAAAAAAAAAAAAAAGTAAAAAATAAAATAACAAGAAAGGTTGCAATTCTCCCACCAAATAAATGTCACACCCTCATGAAAAATATACCCTATGCTTCATTCTTTTTGATGGCATCTTTTCAACTTTCTTCTCACATCATAAACTTGTTAACTCTTTAAAAACTTGATATATATTCGGGGTCACTTTACATGGACTCTGTGTTAGCTTTTGCCTTCGCAGCTCGGGATGATTTTGATGAGGACGACTTTGGGGAGCATGTGGATTTTGATTTTTTACGCCTTTGTTTTTTAGGTATATTAGGAAGGTCTACGGGTGGTAGATCGTTAAGTATATCATCCGAAGGCCGTCTTCCCATTGCTTCTCCGAAATCTACATGCATATAACCAACATTGGGTTATTTATAAGAACTCAACATATAATCCAAGTATCTCAAGGTCTAAAATCTTGCAACTAGCCAAAGGTTTGGGCTTTATTTGGTCATTTTTCATAACATGAGAGAAAAACGTTTGGAATCGCTAAAAATGGGCTTGTAATCTCATGTATAATAGCAAACTCTAAACATGAATTATCTCGAATAATCTTGAAAACCAATGTCTTAATTGTCAAATATGTTAATTGAACTAAAAACTCCACTTTAGGTTTGGGCTCACTCAAAATGGACAGAAATAAATAAAAAAAACAAAAACATACATATATTGTTGCTTTCAAGAAAATGGATGCACATATCATGGCATGGGTATGTGTATGTCTTGTAAAAGCAAAAAGCTCTTGTGACATATAAAGCCAAATATCTTTGAAGTCAAGAATCTTAGCTAAACACCAATTTACAAAAGTGTACAAGCTGCCTTTTCATTAGTACAAATCATGTTCCTAATTGTACAATTCATTTATCCAAATGGTACAACATGTTTAGATTATGATGTGGACAACGTGAGTGACAAAATCTATCTTTATTTCATGAAAATTTTCCAAACCCGTGAATGGCCCACGTTTGGCCCTAAAACTTCTTCGATCACAACCCACATGGTAACTTTAATTTTTCATTTGACTAGCAGTAATGGCGACCGGGGCCTCGTCCTCAAGGCCAGACCGACTTTGGGTCCGGTTGCCACTAAGAGCAGTCTTGAAACAAACCATCATGAATTAATTATTTTCTAAACTTCTACCATTATGTGATGTGCACGTAGCTTGATCATTGTACTTTAAATTACATTACAATCGTTTTCCTTTAAAGTATGTTTTTTCATATTAAGATAAAGAACCAACAACTTTATGTTCATTTGTTTACTAAAAATGGTTTGCCTCATAAAAAGTTAACAACCAATTAAGTCACTAAGCATTTAGTTTAACCGAAAAGTTTAAGAAAACAAATCAGTAAAGAATTATCGACAAAAACCAGAATAAATATAATAAAAAAATATCTTAACTACAACACATTTTTTTGCTCAAAACCATCAGCAAGAAAGTATTTGTTGGACGAAAATTATTAAAATAGATATTAAACGGTCATAATAAAATTATTGCATTTGATATTTGTTGCAAATAAATCATTATACTTTTTTAAATGCAAAAAAAAAAAATAAAAAAAAAATAATAAAATAAAATAAAATAGTTCTCACGCCAATTCATTGAAAGTCACACTTTCCTTAAACTACAGTTTTCTGTTAGCATCTTTTGTAATAACGATGATTTATTTGTAATAAAAAATCATTTCCAATAAAGAATAGGTACCTTGAGAAGACCATGTCGACATTGCAGAACCAGAATTACCAATAGAAGTTGCTGCAAAATCAGGGGCTGTCTTGAACTCATTCATCTGAAAAACAAAAAATATAAAATATAAAAAATTTAACCCAAAAATTTAAAATATTGATTAATAGCAAAGCCGCATGCGAAAGTGTGCAAAGGCGTTATACAAAAGTGTGTGATATAATTTTAGAGGCCTCCAAATGTACTTCCGGCCGGAAAATACTAGCCATATATGATCATGTTCTAAGCAATTGTTAAAACAACGAGCGGAGCCAGAAAGTTATGGTCGATGAGTCAAACTTTGATAATTTTAGAAACTACACCACAAATCGGTTCGTTAATGAGTCAAATTACAAAAATAGCCAGATATTTTAAAATTTTACATTACATTTTTCTTCGCTAAGGCCCACCTTGCCCCCTTTCTGTCCCCGCCTCCGGTTAAAGCTCAAGTTTATCATATATGATTTTCCATAGGGTCTCGGTTAGCTCAGCTATTGACTTATTTTAAAAAATATATATGAAAAGAAAATAAAAACAGGTGAAATGACAAAATTACCCATGCAGGAGCACTGCCTGATGATCCATCCCAACCAATATGAGCAACATGTTTAACATCAGTTGGATACCCAATCTCCATCTCTCTCTCCTTTATAACTATACATCATCAAAATTTACAATGTTAATCAATAAAAATAAACCAAACTTTTAACATACAAATACACAAAGAAGTTAAGTATGTACCAAATATATTTGAGATGAATTTGAACCCTTTGAACACCCCTTTAATCTTAGTCCCCATAGCTTTAAACAAACTGAACTAACAAACCAAAAAATGATGCAAATCAACTAATGCTACCCCTTTTCCTGCAAAAAAAGACACATACAAAACATTTCATCAAAATAATCCACAAACTAAAAGTTAAGCTTGACACAAATAACAAAATGAACTTACCAAGAATACCTTATTCCTTAAAGGGTATTCAAAAAAGTACTTCTTTCATTAATTTGCATGGCATAAGCAAGTTTCTTGATCATTTTTGGTTCAAAAAAGCATACAAAATGGAATGCAATGAAGAAATGCAAAAAAGGGTTATGAAAAAATTATAAAAAAGATGTGAAATTTGGGTTTAGATGTGAGAAAGTGAGATGGGGTTTATGTATGAAAGAGAATGTTTTTAGATGAAGAGAAAAAAGATGTAAAGATGGAGAACCACAAAGAAAGAAAGATCTCCAAAAAGAAGGGTGTGGTTTTACAAAGACATGGACAGGTCATATTATTATATTTATATTTGTACTAGACAATAAGGAAATGATTTGTCTATTTTAATGAAAAAAAGGTTAATTTTCTTGTGCTTTTATCACATGATGTTTTGGACAAAATTTTGTTACCGTAGGTATATTGTTACTTTGTGACTTGTTTTGACTTTTAAACTGCCAAAATGTTGATATGTTGTTTTACAAAATGTTTAAATTATCAAAGAAATTTTAAGGGTATGTTTGATGAAACGAGCGGGGTAGTTAGCAGTAGCATTTAATAGTAGCAGTTAGCAATGCATTTAGTAGTAGCAGTTAGCGGTGGCTGTTTGTTTTACTAAAACGCGTTTGATAATATATCTGTAATTTTAGCGTTTAAACAAAACAAAAATGTTATATACTTGAGAAATAAGCATTTAGAAAAGTAGCATTTAAACAAAATAAAAATGCTTAATGCTTGTTGTCCAACAAGTTTTAATATTCAAATGTTAAATGCTCAAAAATGCTTTAAAAAGCTTGTTGCCAAACATATCGTGCATTTTTTTAGTGCCGACTGATTCTCCTTTAAGGACCTAGTTTCAGACAATGAACACTTGTTTTCGTGATCTTTCGTCGGGAACTGAGATTGAATCTAAGACATATATTTTCAAAACTCTCTTTGACCGGTTTAGTGAAAGTTTGTAGTGAACGAATGATACTATTGGGGCAATACTCTGTGTGTTGATATGTTGCTATGTTTTGTTATGAAGGTACATTTGTTAAAAGTTAAAATAGTTTGAAGCATGTTTAATGTTGTATTCGTTTTACCAAATTAAAACGAGTAGTGAATATAATAACAATAATTTGCAAGTGATACTGTATGGAGTAGTGTTCATGATTTACTAATCATCTGTCCATTTTGTTTAATATTTATTCATGGCAAGTGCATATTTTTAATTTCTCGTTCTTATACTCTTATGTTTGGTTCCCGCCATTTTACAACCCAAATCATCAAATATTTAAAGTGTGATTAAAGTATAAACCAAGGGGTGATTATTAGTAAACAATTACGAAGTAATAAAGACGTGTTTGGTTTGCTATCCGGAATCGTAGTTAGTATGGATTTGATAAGAAGATGGTATGGAATTAAATATGGAGTATATGATTACTATTCTTTTTGTTTGGTATAGAATTAAAGGTAGAAATAAGAATTGATGGAATAGTTGAAACCATATTTTACTAAGTAAATCAATTACGCCGACTTATTGTCGCCATATTTGTGTATATATCATATTATATCTCATTTCGCAATGACATTTTTACTTGAACATATATTTTTGTAAGAGGAGTATTACTTATGTTGATGTTGTAACTATTTTTTCACATAGCATTTAATCACAAATAAATTAAATTGTATGATATCCGTCACCACAAAACACAGTTACCCGACTATAAGTTGAAATGGTTGAATAGCTTTATAAACATATAAAAGTACAAAGACCGTACGTTCTAGACAAAAAATGTCGTCTTGACAACTCTATAATCGAAATAAAATAACAATATACAACACATATACATTAACACATAGATTATACGGCTTCTTTCAAAGCTACATTACTCATTTTTCTTCTCGTGACAGCACAAGAAAAATGATATTAAAACATATAGTTGTATAACTAAATTGTACATATGGCAACATCTTGCGTAAGTTGATGTGGATGTGTTTACAAAGTGTCAATTTGCTTACTAAGACACAGATGGCGTTGCCAATTAGACTTAGTCAAGAAATGTACGTGTTTGTAATGTTGTGGTAACAAATGGTAGAAAAATGACACAGTTAGCGAAGGTGAAGTTTATTAAGCATAATGGTAACTCATTTCAACATCGTTGCCTCACTAACGGTAAGACGTGTTGGTAAAAATCTGTTACTTGAGCTACTTGCATAAAAAAAAAGTTTGATCGAAACTTTGAAGTATGTAACATATAGAACACTCAACAAAGATTTGAGTGTATTTGCGTTTTAGGATGACATTGTAAACAATCATTTATATGTGCCTGTAAACTTCCATATGCAAAAAAGATTTATATATAGTTCATTGCGCTATTATATCTCGAAGAACAACCGTCACTCTCGGATGGAGATGTGGTTATCTACATCTTATATGTCTCATACCTTGCTCTGACGGGATTATATGATGTTGTTGTTGTGTTGCAATGCTATTATATGATAGAGCATTGATTGGCATGCCTAACTGGTATGCCTAATTATATGCCTAATCCTATGTGTCAGGATCCTGTTGGTAGACAGCAGGGGACCCACTTCTTTACAAACCAATAATTTATTGACACATCCATTTAGGCACATAATTAGTTACATTTTTAGGCCTCCCAATCATTTTCCTATATGATATTGGCATTATCAACACAATGCGACTTAAAACTGTTTTCCCAAGTTTCCATTTTTCCAATTGCCGATACAATATATAAAGATCACATTCATCTTATATACTTTTATAAGAAAACATATTTTTTAGCCAAATTCAGATAAGGTCCATTCTCCAAAATCCAAATGGTTTATATTTGTTAATTGGTAGGAGTATTATAAATTTCACATGCTTAGGTGTCACCAAAGCTTGTTTATAAAACATAAAATAATTCTCTTCAAATAATTATCTTGATTTTATTTATATAGTTGTAGTCACGTCTATTAGAGATTTTTAAAACTAAGGATGCTACATATGCATCATGCAACTTGGCAATTTCTTTTATTAGAAAATAAATCATGTTGCGTATCCTGAGGCAATTATATGTCTTTTTTTGGTAATTTGTATGCGAAATTCATTGATCCTTTTGAAATATTTATTTATTTAATTATAGATTCTTTAGCTGTAATCATTTTCTATGGTTTAGCGTACCTATATTCATTTTTATACGAAGACGTGTATTTCATTATAATTTTTATTTTGATATTTAAAATTGTAATTTGAAGCAAGTTGGATTTGAAGAAAAAGATGGAACACCCAACGATATTGGATTAGATAGTTGATGTTAGGTGATATAACAATCTAGCCAGGCAATGAGTCTACATGTCGGGGTGATAGTAACGTACGTTTTAAGGTGGGTTGTGCTATATATGTTGCCCCGTTAAAAGAATCCCGTCACTAGTTAATACGTTAACTTCTTTGAAAAAGAAGGGTCATGTGGCGGTGAGCTCAAATCACATATAGCCATTTAGTAATCGTCAAAATAGTCGGAGACTATAATTAAGGAGAAAATCAATTACATGTAATGATATTGATAGAGGGGGAGAGCTTTTTTGTCAATAGCTTGAAGTATACCAATTTTTTTCTCTGAAAGTTTTTGAGGAAACTTATTTTACAATGTATAAATCCTTATAAAATTGTGAAAAGTTCATAAACTTTTGCATTAGTGATGCTTGGAGCTAAGGGCGAACCTGAGGAATTTTTGAAATTTCACGAAAACCCGATGAATATTTGTCAACTACGCTAGCGTAAATGTTGGTTAAAATTTGTAAATGTTGGCTTATATATAGTATAGTATTGTATATGGAGTATTCTAAACTAGGGGTGGCAATTCGGGTCGGGTTCGGGTTGGCGGGTTCGGGTTGTCAGGTTGGCGGGTCAGAAAACCTCAACCCGGACTCGACCCATTTAAATCATCGGGTCAGCTACGTCAACCCTAACCTGTTTACACGTAACCCGAACCTGACCCATTTAACCCATATATATACTTGGGTTGACGGGTCAAATAGGTTACACTGGTTAAATATGTTAAACGGGTTTCGGGTTGACCCATTTAACCCGTTGTACATATAAAAGTTAGCACATTACACGAATTAAACGGGTTAAATGGGTTAGCTGGTCGACCCGTTTAACCCATTTAACCCATATAATTAAATATAAATAAATTTTAGTATTAGAAAAAAAATCTTAAACGGGTTGGCGGGTCGACCCGTTTATTTTATTCCCAACCCGAACCTGACCTGTTTAATAAACGGGTTAGATATGTCGATCCAAACCTGACCCGGAATCTATTTAGCTCAACCCCAACCTGTTAATTTTCGTGTCGGTTTCAGGTCGGGTTTCGTGTCGGGTCAGAAATTGCCACCCCTATTCTAAACTAGTGTAAATGTTGGTTAAAAATCTCTGATTTCTTTTAAATGAGTCTGGTTTTGAGAATTTGTGTCACATAAATATTGTTCATTTTATTATTATTATTATTATTATTATTATTATTATTATTATTATTATTATTATTATTATTATTATTATTATTATTATTATTATTATTATTATTATTGAAACATAATGATTTTACATAAAGTTTGATGGGAGTCTATACACAAGCTGAGCTCCCACTCCTTTCTGAATACAAAAGCTGACTCGATGAAAGATAAAAACACCACTCTTATTATTATTATTATTATTATTATTATTATTATTATTTTTTTTTTTTTTAACCATCACTTTATTAGAACCATAAAAATTTACATGAAGTTGGATGGGAGTCTAGACACAAGCTGTGCTCCCACTCCTTTCTGAATACAAAAGCTTATTCTATGAAAAATAAAAGCACCACTTTTATTATTATTATTATTATTATTATTATTATTATTATTATTAGTGATGGTAATCATGATTTCCGACCTTTTGGCCAACTAATCCACAAGGTTTGAAGTTTGAACCCACTGCAATACAGACTCATACTAGGTAAATAAATGTTCTTTTTGGTTAATCCGCGAATATTTCAAAAGAAATACATGTCTTCTTAGTTTGTTTATTACTTGACATGTATAGTGGTATAATCATTTTGTATCATAATCTCTCTTTCTTATTTCTTACCCTCCATATTAGTTGTCAAATCATTGTGTGAATATAATTTTGTAAACTTTTTGTGGATATAGCGATTCTATTATACATATATACATTTGTAGAAGTAAATGACGTCGTTTAGGATTTAATGACAAAAATTTACCTGACTAATAAACAACAAATTAAGATGCAGCAGACCTAAAAGCAAAGGTTCGATTCCTATGAGGTCTAACTTTTTTTATTTCTCTTTTTTCTAATTTTGTTTCAACACAATTAAGATGCAAACGAGTTAACAGTAAGTTTAGATACCTTGCGTATGCTTTTGTTTGAAAATAGTTTCTCACAACGAATCCCACATCGTTTAATTAAAGAAAATGTTGACGGCTTATATATGGTATCGTATATGGAGTATTCGTGTTTAGAATACTAGTATGTCTTCAACTTCATACACTTTCTTAAGTAAAACTTAAATACTACTTATGACGTGAATGGCAGTTGAAAACTTATATGATCTCTTAACTTTTTAACTTTTATTTTGTAATTGTTAAATTAGATATTTATATGCGTGAATCCTAGATAATTTATTTTGTTTGAAGGTAGTTTGTAACATTGAATCCCACATCGACTAATAAAAGGAAATGTTGGCGGCTTATATGTTGTCTTGTATATAGAGTATTCGTGTTTAGAATAGTATTATGTCTTCAAACTCCAAACGTTTCTCAAGTATAACTTACATTCTACTTGAGAAGGTGGTTTTAGAGAAACTGAAAACATAACGATTCTCTTAAAACATTTTAACTTTTATCATCTCTATTGGTTGAAAAGGTACAAATGGACACTTAATTTGGAACATCAAAGATTTTAAACTTTTATTTTGTTAATTGTAAATGTAGATATTTATATGTGTGAACATTGATAATTTTATTTTGTTGAAGGTAGTTTGTAACATGAACCCACAGCTCGACCTACATAAAAGGAAATGGTTGGCCTATGATGTGTCTTGTTATGGAGTATTCGTGTTTAGAATAGGTTTATGTCTTCAAACTCCAAACGTTTCTCAAGTATAACTTACATTCTACTTGAGAAGGATTTTGGAGAACTTGAAACATATACGATCTCTTAACCATTGTTAACATTTAACTTTTATATTTAATTTGGGACATCCAAAGATTCAATTGTGGACACTTAATTATGGACGGAGACTATGATTAAAGAAAAATCAGTTACATTTAATGATATTAGTAGAAGGGAAGAGGTTTTGTCAATACTAAAATACCAATCCTTTTTCACAATTTGTATTTATTATTATTATTATTATTATATTATGTATTATTATTAATTATTATTATTATTATTATTATTATTATTATTATTATATTATTTATTTTTTGAGAAAACTTATTACGGTTAATTGAAAAATTGTGAAAAGTTCGATGAAAAAAACTTTATTATGCAAATAATAAATAAATAATGATGCTAATGTGACTGAGGATAGCGGTAATACTTAAATGAGGTTATATGCT
>LBNU01003970.1:12404-35039 GCA_014162995.1 Artemisia annua | reverse complement strand
TTATTATTATTATTATTATTATTATTATTATTATTATTATTAGTGATGGTAATCATGATTTCCGACCTTTTGGCCAACTAATCCATAAGGTTTGAAGTTTGAACCCACTGCAATACAGACTCATACTAGGTAAATAAATGTTCTTTTTGGTTAATCCGCGAATATTTCAAAAGAAATACATGTCTTCTTAGTTTGTTTATTACTTGACATGTATAGTGGTATAATCATTTTGTATCATAATCTCTCTTTCTTATTTCTTACCCTCCATATTAGTTGTCAAATCATTGTGTGAATATAATTTTGTAAACTTTTTGTGGATATAGCGATTCTATTATACATATATACATTTGTAGAAGTAAATGACGTCGTTTAGGATTTAATGACAAAAATTTACCTGACTAATAAACAACAAATTAAGATGCAGCAGACCTAAAAGCAAAGGTTCGATTCCTATGAGGTCTAACTTTTTTTATTTCTCTTTTTTCTAATTTTGTTTCAACACAATTAAGATGCAAACGAGTTAACAGTAAGTTTAGATACCTTGCGTATGCTTTTGTTTGAAAATAGTTTCTCACAACGAATCCCACATCGTTTAATTAAAGAAAATGTTGACGGCTTATATATGGTATCGTATATGGAGTATTCGTGTTTAGAATACTAGTATGTCTTCAACTTCATACACTTTCTTAAGTAAAACTTAAATACTACTTATGACGTGAATGGCAGTTGAAAACTTATATGATCTCTTAACTTTTTAACTTTTATTTTGTAATTGTTAAATTAGATATTTATATGCGTGAATCCTAGATAATTTATTTTGTTTGAAGGTAGTTTGTAACATTGAATCCCACATCGACTAATAAAAGGAAATGTTGGCGGCTTATATGTTGTCTTGTATATA
The DNA here is from genome assembly GCA_014162995.1 of Artemisia annua. NCBI lineage: Eukaryota > Viridiplantae > Streptophyta > Magnoliopsida > Asterales > Asteraceae > Artemisia > Artemisia annua. The sequence goes on along the minus strand of LBNU01003970.1, from coordinate 34,138 downwards.
GAGTATTCGTGTTTAGAATAGTATTATGTCTTCAAACTCCAAACGTTTCTCAAGTATAACTTACATTCTACTTGAGAAGGTTTTGGAGAACTTGAAAACATATACGATCTCTTAACATTTTAACTTTTATATCTTATTGGTTGAAAGGTACAAGTGGACACTTAATTTGGAACATCCAAAGATTTTTAACTTTTATTTTGTAATTGTTAAATTAGATATTTATATGTGTGAATCCTAGATAATTTATTTTGTTTGAAGGTAGTTTGTAACATTGAATCCCACATCGACTAATAAAAGGAAATGTTGGCGGCTTATATGTTGTCTTGTATATGGAGTATTCGTGTTTAGAATAGTATTATGTCTTCAAACTCCAAACGTTTCTCAAGTATAACTTACATTCTACTTGAGAAGGATTTGGAGAACTTGAAAACATATACGATCTCTTAACATTTTAACATTTTAACTTTTATATCTTAATTTGGGACATCCAAAGATTCCATTGTGGACACTTAATATGGGACGGAGACTATGATTAAAGAAAAAATCAGTTACATTTAATGATATTATAGAAGGGAAGAGGTTTTGTCAATAGCTTGAAAAATACCAATCCTTTTCACAATTTTATTTTTTATTATTATTATTATTATTATTATTATTATTATTATTATTATTATTATTATTATTATTATTTATTTTTTGAGAAAACTTATTTTACGGTATATTGATAAAATTGTGAAAAGTTCGAGAACTTTTGCATTAATGATGCTTGGAGCTAGGAGCGGACCTAGGGGTTTCTGCAGGTTCATGGGAAATCGATAAATGTCTGACTGGTTGCCAACTAATGTGAATTTTGGTTAAAATTCTCCGATTTTTCTTAAATGAATTTGGTCTCGAAAATTTTACGTTTTCGTCTATTTTTTTACGTTTTCCCCCGTTTTTTTTTGTGATTAGGTAAGTATACTAAAAGAAAACTTGACATTTGATAAAAATGTTTCTGTATCGATTTTAAATCACGATTTTGACCAATTTTTGTTCCTAATCATCAAAAGTGTAAAACACGAAAGTTGTCCGGAATGATGTTTTGCATCAAGACCCATGAGATTTTAACCCGAAAAATGCAAAACAAGGGTTGTTTACTACCAAAACTTAAGCCATTTTCGTTCGTTATCATTCGTTCATTATATCTCAAATCGGGCTCACCGGCCAATGTATATGTCTTAGAGGAGAAACTATATGAATACCTTTACGTTTTCGTCCGTTTTTCTCTCGTTTTTATCTTTTTTTGTCCATTTTTACATGTTTCGTTAGTTTTTTTTTTCACATTTTCACATACTTTAATCTGTTTTTATTCGTTTTCGTCTGTTTTTTCAAATAAGTTTGATGATTTACACAAGTACAAATTTTACAAGAGTTTATAAGTTATAAATTTGGTAAAAAATGGCTTAAGTTTTGGTAGTAAACAGCCATTATTTCTAAAAAAAATAATGGACAGAAACGTAAAAAAACGGACGAAAACGTAAAAAGATTGACTAAAACGTAAAAAAATTGACGAAAACGTTAAAAAAAAGGACGATAAAGTTAAAAAAAACTGGATGAAAACGTAAAACGATAGACAAAAACGCAAAAAATGGACGAAAACGTTAAAAAAACGGACGATAACGTAAAAAAATGGACGAAAACGTAAAAAGATGGGCAAAAACATTAAAAAATGGACGAAAACGTTAAAAAAAATGGACGAGAACATTAAAAAATGGACGAAAACGTAAAAAGATTGACAACGGTGCAAATAATTAACGGATGGACTAACGGTGCAAAAAATGAGGACTTTTTAAGAAAATGAGGACTAACGGTGCAAAATATATTAACGGAGGACTAACGGTGCAAATAACTTAACGGATAAACTAACGGCCATCCAAATTAGGGACTAAATGTGTGACAAGTTTTCAAAAATAGGGATCTCTGGTGTAATTAAAATGAAATAGGGACTAAACATGAAATCTGTGAGAATCCCTGATAATATGTCTATTGAACTTATTATTTAGATCGGTTTATCGAGCTAGTATATAGGATGACAATATGACGATTAAAAGAATGTTGAATGACAAACTGTAAGATAATCAAAGGGCTTTGGCTCAGTTGGTAGTCTATTACCCACTTATAGTCCCTCTCATTGATCGATTTACACATATAATATTTTTTATCCTTAGACCTTGTTTAGTACAAGTTGTCACAAACTACCCTATCCTTAAAATATTATCACATCACATAAATATTTCTAACAATCTCTTCTAGATGTAATAATAGTTTGAGCAGCTTATCTTCAATCCAAAGACGACTTGGAGAATTCTTCGTATAACCTAAAGTCTCTCCTTTCAAACGTCTGGATCTTGTTCGTTAATTCAATCTTTCCTTGATCTTGTTGATTACTTCTCGATATTTATAAACACCTTCGAAACGTTTGACTCCGTATATTTGATCCTTTCCTTTTACGGCTTGAATCTTTTTCCTTTCTGGTTTTCAGCTTCTCTTCAAGAAATACCAAAACAAAAGTTACGGTCTTGTAAACTAAACGAGGGTTCTTTTCAATTGGGTCATTAAGTAGTCTTAGGGGCCGCTTTTTTTTTTTTTTTTTTTTTAATGGGGAAGGAATAGTGGGGTCCACATCTATATTAGCATCTTAATGGGGTGAGGTTAGTATTTTTTGGCTTGTGGATAAGAGGAAGTAAGAGAAAACTAGTGGGTCCTACTTAAAAAGAAATATTATTAAATGTTATATAGACCGACTCCCTTAGCTAAGGGAAAAAAAGAAACACAACCTTAGTTCCAATTGGGTCACAAGTAAACTAAACGAGTAATTTGGTTGAGTTTTTCTTTTTCATAAGACTAGACTTTGACCCAGATGCGCGATATTTAATAGAAGTATCGCTAATTGTTTTAAACTTTTTTTCTTATCACTCTCAAATTTGTATTTAGTGAGAACCTCTTGTGAAGAGATCAACTGTATCGCCACTAAATCATTTGACGATAGTTACATTATATTGATTAACAGAAACATGTATTTAATTATCACATACGGTCATACGAACAAATACCGTTGAGACATAAATTCAGTGCTTGTAGTACCAAAAGTAATTTACCTGCCAATATATGCATGTCATATACTCGTATGTTTTTCTCCAAAGCAAATAAGATAGATACAACAGAATATTCAACATATAAAAGAATGACTTATGTGTCAAACATTGTTAGCTAAAACTAAAAGAATAATTATTATGTAAATGGTTGGTGCCATGTTTGATGAGCTGTTGCTTGTAAAATAACAGTTGCCACAAGTTTCTCCATTTTATTGCCACAAGTTATACTTTTAAGTTTTAGCCATTTATTTTTTTTGAATACGAAATTTATTAAAAGACTAGCAATGAGTTAAAAACGAAAATATTACAAGGTTACAAAAGAAGGATTTTTTTAACCAATCTACCCAACTAATGTTTGCATTGCATATTGTAGACGCATAGTCTGGACTAGGCCAGGAATGGGCTAGGCCCGGACGACAGCGGCCCACTCTACACCTAACCCTAATCCATGCCTATAAATACATGGATGGGATCCCTTTATTCAGCAGATTACAACAGGTTACCCTAAACCTAATAACTCATACATGCTACAACGCATCTATACTAACTTGACCGTCGGAGGTGGATCCCGGGGCTACAGCCTCGGGTCCACTCCTAACGGGTTCTCTTTGTTGACAGGTCTAATAGGGCTCGAGAAGACGACTAACGGCCCAAGGAGAGTCGTTGAATCGACCCGCGCCAGATTATGCATCAACAAGTGGCGCCATCCGTGGGACACGAATAAAATGCTCGTCCTACACATACGGTACACATATCAACATATACCATACGCACTGTTTTGGTTTGACTTGGTCAGATGTATCAAGCTAATATCAAGAATATTAATTCTTGGTTGTTGTTTTGCCGTACGTACGTATACACATGTAACAAAGAATTCTAAAGATAATATCTTTGTAAATAGAAGATATTCTTTGTATGGAAAAGATATCTTGATACTTTTATGCATATCTTTTTTAAAATTGGTAATAAGGTATCTTTTAAAATTAAAAAAGATATCCCAATATCTTTTAAATATTTAAAAGATTTTACATAAATNATAGAGCAATCTTACGAAAAACCTCTAACACTATTGGACTAGCAAAGAAAATATGACTTGTAGATTCTGCAACCTTTCCACAATTCAGACATAATATGGATTGAAGATCCATCCCTCTTCTAAAAAGATTGAGCCGAGGGGGTAAACAATCCAGCCTTACTTTCTGAGCATGAACATTAACTTTAATCGGAACTGCATTTATCCACCGAGTTTTAGAAGAGACCTTTAGTAAAATGTGATCGTCTATAAGCTTCCTCACCTAGGCTACATAGAATTCTCCCGAGCCCACCAACAACCAAACCCACCTATCTTGCATCACAGGATGCTGAATACCATCCATTTGATGACACGTGAATAATTTTTTTTCTTAGCCATTTAAAGTAATTATAAAAAGATACTCCTAAAAATCTTCCCTTTAAATGGATAGTAAACACTATAGATCGACATTATTCATTTGATGAAACGTGAATAAATTATTTAGTTTTTTCTTATATGTTCTGTTGGATTAATAATATCGCATGTAATCAACACATTATTAAGTTCATTTTTAAATTTAATAAACCTACAAATCCTTTATTTTATACTCCTCTCCATTGATGAGTTAGGATATAAATTTTGGATAACAAGTGCAATTCAAACCCTACCAAAAAGGAGTTTAAGCATTTTTAAATACTTATTCTAATTCCCGTCCCATTTAAAATGACACTAAACAATAAGTCATCTAAACGACCTAAAAACTACAATGACGACCACGAAATTATAAGATGATTACTCAAGATCAATCATCTAATAGAGAGTATGAAAACGAACAGCGGGTATATAAGATGATTACATACAACTACTAGTTTAAACTTTAAAGGTGATTACATATATTTAGATGTTCCTTATTTTTGGAACGGTTGTCCAAATACTCCTTATGATCAATATGTACTAGAAAATCGTAACTCGAAATAAAGTTTAAAACATACGGCGAAAATGATGTATGAGTCTAGAGGAAATGGACCAAGTGATAGACAACTGTGTTGGGAGAAAATAGTTTCATATTGTTAATTGTTAAAGTTGGAACACATATCTTGACATTGTGACAATGGTTTTGTCCTCTTTCGTACCAAAAATGTTAGAAGAAAAATAAATTTCTCGCAACTACTTTGGTGGATATTTCAAGTTTTGTTAAGTAGCAAATACTTACCCTTGAATGATTTTAGAAGAGCTTAACTCATAAGTCATTCACAAAAATTAACATAATAATTTACTTAGCTAAATGATCACTTGTTGGGAAGTGGATTAAATACTTAGCGATTTTTTATTTTTATTTTATTTTTTATTTTATCTTTTTCAATTTCAAAGTAAAAAATACAAATTATCTTCTCCACAGTGAATTTTAATAATCTTGACAAAAAAAAGTGTTTAATAAGATAATTTGAAGTGTGTTAAATTATGAGGATTCGATTACAACTCATATCGCATCTCATTTCTCATTACACTATAAGGCAATGCCTTTAATCTTGTTCTATTCCTTAAAGCATAAAAGAATAAACTATGAGTTATGGCAAATCAAGGTCGACCAATATTAAAAAGCTTGTAATTATCATCATTAAAATATGAAAGGTCCCGAGTTTAGTTTATTATATATGTAAAAAAACTCAAAAAAGTGATCATGTCAGTAGCACTAGCTGTGAGTAATAGCAACAACTTACAGTTTACCGCTCACAACTTCTTAAAGATGCATTGGAAAAATTAGCTTTTCTAAAAAATAGCAAAGCTCACCGCTCTTTTACCAAACGAAGAATAAAAATCAAAAAGCTCATTGCTCACCGCTCATCGCCCTAAAAAGCTTCAAAAAGCTCCGCGCCAAACATAGCCTTAATGGTTGGCTATAAATTACTTGATGAGTAATAATTTACACAGTGGCGGCGAAGAGGGTGTGCAAGTTGTGCGGTTGCACAGGGCCCCACAATCTAAGAGGTCTCAATTTGTATATTTATGCTATATATCCCAATCCCTCTTCTTTGTAAATCTTATTAGTTAAATACAACCAATCTTGGCACAATAAATAAAACGACATTAAGGGGCTCATTATAAGAAATTGTTATATCAAATAAACAACTTTTATGTACATCTTTGGATGGGCATCTTTTTAATTTTCGCCCCGGGCCTCCAAATTCATTTGCCGGCCCTGAATTACAAGCCACCATCCGTCCATTCCGATCAATTGAATCGTCCTCTGCTATTGTAAAAGCACGGTTGACTCGACCGCAAGCAGCTAGTGCTGCTGTCGCGGTTAGTTGACCAAGCTACAACAATTATCTTATTTTTACACCCTTTTTAAAGGTTTGATATATCACCTTGCATTTTTTTCACATTCATGAATATGTACAACTAAGTATATGTTTTGCATTTATAGTAGGTGGATTTCTAAGTATGAAAATTAATTTGTAACAACCAAGCAAATCCTGCAATTTACTCTTTCCGTCTTAAAATATAAGTTCACTTTTGACTTTTCAAAGTCTTCTTTTTCCGACTTTAATTATTTCTTTTAGTGTTATATAAAAGTATACTAATAAAAATACATTTAAAACTATTTCCGACTTTAATTATTTCTTTTAGTGTTATATAAAAGTATACTAATAAAAATACATTTAAAATGCAAATCCTCTGGAGGAGTAACAATCTAGTTTGTCTTCAACATAACAACCTTTTTTCAATAAATATCTTGAAAACTTTAAACAAGTGAAGAGCGCTTCTGTTAATAAACTCATTTTCTTTTAAGTCACTAAGCAATGTGGGATAATTTGCATGACACTAAGGCTACCATACGGTGACCACAACAGGACCGAGGACACCATTGCGACACCAGCTTTTTTTTCTCTACAACAATTTCAGGACTACTTTAATGTAATAAGGAGATTGAGGACACCAACATAAACATTCCTAGCTTCAATTATTTAATAAAATCACCACACACACATATACCTCACACGACTCGGTCTTATTTTCAACCGAGTTCTTGCAAAATAGCATGTTGGACGCGTCGAGTGGGGGAGGGTGTAGTGGGGGTAGACTCTTTCTTTTTGCTGGTCGACCGAATGTCACGACCATCAGTTATGGATGGTCTAATATACTACGGAGTAAGTGATTAAACGAGTTCAACATTATGGTGTATAATTAATGGAGGTGAAAGGAGATAGTTTCTAAATTTGAACATGTAAAAATGGATGATTGCATTGTGTGAACATCTGCATTAGATTTTTTGTAACTGAATGTTTAAACCGCCTATCTTTACTCATAATCTGACAGTTAAAACCTTCCAAAAATCAAAACACAACTGAGCCCGAACGTTTTTATAAAAATAAAGATCGAAAAATGTAGAAACAAGGGAAAAACTGTTTCTTTGCTTAAAAAGCATACAAAGGATGTCATTGAATCTGAAAACACACAACTAACCATGTTCAACAATATCCTAGAACAGCTTATTTGATGTTGAAAATACTTGTATTAATAAGCCTACTTTTATTTAAGTCACCAACCAATGTGGGACAATTTGCAAGACACAAATTTTTTTTAATAAAGATTATAAATTGCAACAATATGATGTTGTAATATTCAAGTACTTGTTAAAAAAGACTATTGGTAACTAAGTATCGCAACAAAGTATGTTTTATGAGTTGATCTCGTGTAAAAATCCATTCAAAAATCGTGTTCTTAGACATCAAACACGTTGAAAGAGTATACATGTAATCCTACATATAGTTGCTAGTCACAGAGTTGATTGATGATCTTATATGTGTTAACGTGTTATACTATACGTAATTGGTTCGGTGCACTAAATTGTGTCAATAGTTTCATGTTGCTTGTGCTTTATTGTGTGTATTGCACAAAGAGTTGTAAAGTTCTATCTCTGTAGGTGTAATTCAAAACCCAATAATATGACAAAGAAGACATACCAAAATAGGCATGCAATATAAGTTGTACTGTATGATGTTTGTCTAACCAACGCAACTATTTTTTTATATTCTTTCACCAAAATTGGTACATCGATTCTATATATCTCTTGGCACAAATGTTGATGATTTGTTGTCTGATTAAGAAGCAAATGCTAACATTAATTTGGCAAATTAGTGAATAGATGACTTGAATCTGATGGGCTAATGTTTATGATGTTATGGTTTTAAACAGCTATAATGGGAGTTCGTTTTGATAAGATGTTTTGGTAACTATGATTATAGGAGATGATCAGCCAGTTTTGAGTTCTTTTCATGTCAGCAATCCTCCAGGACTCACAATACTGACAAGGATATAGTACGTATATTGAGCGGAAGATCATTCCAACATATGCTATCCTGTATTGATCTCCTGCAACTTCATTGGCCTTGTTCTATCTTACATCACGCATTCGTTACACCCCACAGGCCTCTCTCATGTCCTCCAAACTTTGGTTCATTTTCAACTTAACTAATTGCCAACATCATTTACCTCTGAAATTACTTTAGTATTCATGCAACATGGGAATCATTCCCTAGGCGTCAATATCGTACTAGTCAAGATGAAATCAGATGTTGTGAAAACCCCTAATTAAGCTTACAAGTTAAGATTACAGTTCTGTTTGCCTAGACAAGAAGCCCGATCATTGCAATCTCCACACCAAGGGGGAAAGTAACAGCAAGTCAAGCAGATAAAGAGAAGTGACGCTTAGAAAACTCTAACCTAACATTTTGGATGAAGTCGGAATTGGGCATGCATTAAGTTAACCTTAAGCGAGCAAAGCTGGTTTAGTAGCTATGTAAAACCTCCAATTCATTGTACAAAGTCAGTGTTGAAGAGAAATCTAGAATGAGCAACAGGAGTACAAGTTCAACTCAAAAGAAACAGGTCCAGCATACTGATTTACTGAAGCTATAATGTGTGTGTATATAAAATGGTTTGGAACCTGAAGCCAAGCAACTGGTTCAGTTTACTGATTAACTGAACCAAAAGTTTTTAATCAAAAATTCCGAGATAGTAGACTAGTCAACAAAAGTAAACACTAGCGTAATTTATATGTGATAAAAGAGACGTGTCCATCATACCTAAAGATGTTATACAATAGTTTTACAGTTTGACAGAAAATAAATAATCATACAAGCAATAAGAATGGTTTACTGAATCCATTCCCCTTTTTTTGGCGCTAGGGTGGTTGAGAGGATGGTGGGGGGAGGACTGATTTCAGCCTTGTATATTTTGTTTGTTGTTCATCGTATGGCTCTGAATTTCGATACTCGGGTCAAATATCGTTCATATGTAAATCTACACCACTATTATTGCTCGGACACTACAACCTGGATTGAAGATTCTATACACCCTACACGTTAAGCAACAACATGAAACAAAAGGTTTGACATCCCTTGGTAACATAATCAAACCCGAGCCTGCAACCAAGACCAGTCAACAAAAACTACCACAAGGGTAATATATAGAGAGGCATATATGATCATGCCTAAAGAGCTTAACCATTGGAGTTGCCAACATTTAGACCTACAAAAAGCACGACTATCCTCGACATGGGAGCTTATGACTCAATATCAGTGCTCGTCTCTGATGTACCCATTTTGGTTGGCCATTAACATCATGTTCAGGCCACACTTAGCACACTTTAACTAGGTTTATGCTGATAATGTGACAAGACAAATCATATGCTCACACAAAACAAAATCAAAGCCACACTTGAACTAGGTGTATGCTAAGGCAATGAGACAATTTTTTTAAGTTCACACAACCAAATCAAAGCAATATATAAATTCACAGAAACATGGTAAGCCACAAACAGCATTATTTATTACTTCAAATCACAAATGAAGTAAGACATTGTTCATCAACACTCGAAAAAAAACACATAAAACATTCACAAAGAAACATCCACGAACAAGACAAGAGCTTCAATTCAATTACCACCACGAAGACGAAGGACAAGGTGGAGAGTGGACTCCTTCTGAATGTTGTAATCAGCAAGGGTACGTCCATCCTCGAGCTGCTTCCCTGCAAAGATAAGCCTCTGCTGGTCTGGAGGGATGCCTTCCTTGTCCTGGATCTTCGCCTTCACGTTGTCAATCGTGTCTGAGCTTTCCACCTCAAGGGTGATTGTTTTGCCAGTCAAGGTCTTGACAAATATCTGCATACCTCCTCTCAGCCTAAGCACAAGATGGAGGGTTGATTCCTTCTGGATGTTGTAGTCTGCGAGGGTACGGCCATCCTCAAGCTGCTTGCCGGCAAAGATCAACCTTTGCTGGTCTGGAGGAATTCCCTCCTTGTCCTGAATCTTAGCTTTCACGTTGTCGATGGTATCTGAGCTCTCGACTTCAAGAGTGATGGTCTTGCCAGTGAGGGTCTTAACAAAGATTTGCATACCACCACGTAGACGCAAGACAAGGTGGAGTGTAGACTCCTTCTGGATGTTGTAATCGGCCAAAGTACGACCATCCTCAAGTTGCTTTCCGGCGAAGATCAACCTCTGCTGATCTGGGGGAATTCCTTCCTTGTCCTGAATCTTAGCCTTAACGTTGTCAATGGTGTCTGAGCTCTCGACTTCCAAAGTAATGGTCTTGCCAGTAAGGGTCTTAACAAAGATTTGCATTCCTCCCCTCAACCTGAGCACGAGATGAAGGGTGGACTCCTTTTGGATGTTGTAATCGGCCAAAGTACGGCCATCCTCGAGCTGCTTCCCAGCAAAGATCAACCTTTGCTGGTCAGGAGGAATCCCCTCCTTGTCCTGGATCTTAGCCTTAACGTTATCGATGGTGTCAGAGCTCTCGACCTCGAGAGTGATGGTCTTACCAGTGAGGGTCTTAACGAAGATTTGCATCTGCACAAAATAAAAAATCAGAACACATTAAGAACCTTAGCAACAAATTATACCACAGTAAAGCAACATTTATATAGTATCTGATCAGCTAAGCAACAAACTAGTGTTCAAAATTTACTATACTACAATCACAAAGCCAAAAATCCCTCAAGAGACTGAAATACCCGAAAACCACAAAATATAATACAGCGAACTGTGCCAACATATTGTAACAAATATATCAGAGCTGGTAAATAACAATAATATCAACTGATAAAAGACAAGCAACTCATCACCTAATCCTAGACTAATGCCAGCTCTGGTATTGAAAAGTTATTGCATCCCATACAAGTCCCTTGATTGCAATAATTCAGAGTTCATTGCAGGTCAAAGAAACCAAAAACAAGTACACAACCAGATATCTAATAGAGCATCTAGTTGATTAACCATACAATAATAACTAGAAACATCTGACCTAGCATTATTATAGGTCCAACCAACACAATGTCAAATTATGTAAGAGAGTGGTGTTTATACCTAAAAATCCCCATCTTATAACTACATGAACACAATTACACATCTTATTACGCATTATTTAAACCTAAAAAGCGGAACTTGGACCTCCAGCCTAGTTTTGATATTATATAAATCCAACTAGTAATCGCGTATGCTTAAACCATCAATAGCTAATTAGACCATAACAGACATCTAGCTTATTAAGCATTAGTATTTGAACCTCTGTAGGTCCAACACAGGTTATTAGACCTCCAACTTATAACTATGTACCAAACATGTTTACAAGCCTTGATTTGATCTATTATTAATTTATTATATAAAATCCAACTACTAAACGCGAGAAGCAACATACCATGATTACCATCAATAGCTAATTACACCAAGCTAATTAAAACCTCCCAGAAATCATAACCACATATCAGCAGAGCAACAAACAATTCACCTCGTATAATCAAACAAATCAAAACCCTAACTATGTGTTCATTAAGGGGGTGTTTGTTTCGGCGTATATAGCCAGCTTATGGATTATTTGGCATTGGGCTAATGTTTCATAAGGTCAGTGTTTGTGGCTTATTCTAAAACTCTTGGGCTTATTATAAGTTTATTATGACAAAGCCGAATAAGCCACAAAAAATGAGCTTATGAAATATAAGCCATAAGCCGAAACAAACAATATATCATGGATAGCTAATTACACCATAACAGACCTAACTAAAACCTACCTACCCAACAGAAATCATAATCAAATACTAGCAGTTACTATTAAGCTATGAATTGATCTGATACTAATCGCATACTCGACCAATAGCTGATCACATAGCAAACTAATAATCATGAGTGACGTCATCAAACAATCGTTGACCTAAAAGATGCAAAACTAACTGATCCAATAATCATCATGCGACACATAATTTAAACATAACCACTTATAATTAAAATCAAATTACTAAAGGATGATGATACCTTGAATTAAAACGAATAGAAGATTGTTTGTTTGTTTGGTTTGGTTGAATAGAATGTGTGTGAGAGATTATGAAGTTGGGGGCTGACTTTTATAGGATCATAAAGAGGAGTTGGTCACGGGTTTTTGATTAAAGTCACTAAGGTGTTGGGAGACGGTCTAATGGGATTTTGACACGTGTGAGGTGGAGAGTTAATGGCGGTTGTCAAGATGTGAACCACACGGTAGGTTAATATATGTTTGGAATCTTAGAAAAGAAGTGTTGGGTTGGGTTTTCTTTTCTTTTGTTTTGTTTAACTCTTTGGTTTGGATTTACATAACACAATCATTCATTGATAAGTATCATGAAAGGGTTATATTATCACCCCTTACGATGTGATAATGGCTATGTTTGGCAAAAGTAGCTGTGAGCAGTAGCAGTGAGCTGTGAGCAGTAGCCAAAAAAGCTCACAGCTTCATAAAGAAGCATTGGGAAAATGAGCTTTCCTAAAAAATAGCAAAGCCCACAGCTCTTATGCCAAACGAACACTAAAAATCAAAAAGCTCATTGTTCACCGCTCATTGCCCAAAAAAGCTCCAAAAAGCTTTGTGCCAAACATAGCCAATAAGGAGTTTGGTCAAAATATACAAATCGCGAGGCACATCATACAAACCCGCAGTGCATAGGGCCTCACGAAACCCCCTATGAGAGAGTCCATATAAACTCCCCCATCATGAAAATATTTAGAAGATGATTTTGTACTTTTTTTTATTCAAATAGTGATTAATGCTAAAACTCCTTTATTTGAGTTTATACAAGCTAATTTTAACCATCAAGTTCGGGATGGATTGGTGTGGTTTCTTTACGCCTATGACAACAGATTATATTGAATCATGAACGAAGAAAAGGTATAAGAGAGTTAATTGCATCAAGTGTTGTCCAACAAGTGGTTTATCAATGATTGAAAGAACATGCACTTTCTTTTATTTGAGTGTATAACTCATCTGCGCGTTTAATGTCGGCTAAATTACTTTTAGAGCTCTCGGTACACAGACATGAGCACTCAAGCCAAACGGGAAAAACCCACGGGATAGCGCCTAACCCACACCGAACTTCACGTTTTCGGGTGTCGCGTCGTCCGGACCAACCCAAATGGCCTCGTGTTTCATTTTTTCTTTGTGTTGTATTTGTATTTTAGTGGTTTATGTGTTGGCCATAGAGAACACGATGGCATCAAAATCTTGTGTTGTAGAGTTTAATTAAATTTCAAATACTGAAGTCGGTAATAGAGTTTAATTATCACTAATGTTATTTACTTCCTTTTTGTTATATATATTTTTTTCAGTATTTAAAATTTTCTGTTATGTGAATGAGTGAATCCAATAAATTGTAACTCAAATTTGATGGGTTAAAAATAGACAGTAGAATTTTAGGTAGTTGTTAAGATCCCGATCCTGATCTTAGGATCTTACGATTTTACGATTCTATGAAGCAAAAACGATTCGGATCCTACGTAGGATCTTAACATGCTTAAGATCTTATAAGATCCCGATCTTAACCATAGGATCTTAAGATATACTCCGATCCGATCTTACTTTTTTCGATCCGCAAACTAAAAAACTACAAATTTATGGTTTATGTTTTTATATAGTTTAAAAAACAACATGTGATTCTTCTTAAACATTTTATATTCATAATTTAGGACAACATTTTCATGAAACTTTCATATAATTTCGTGTTTATGATATATAATAATTTGTAGATTTGAATAATATTACAAAGATCATTAAAAAATGTCATTATAGTAGGATCTTAGGATCCCGATCCGATCTTACGATCACGATCTTGCAAAGATGAAAACGATCCTAGATAGGATCCCGATCTTAGAAACCTTGGATAAAAGGGCTAATATCTAAATTCAAGAAAGTGCCAAAAGCGACAAATTAGATCATGTTAAAGGAAGAGAAATAGTAGCTCAAAATCTCATTGACTGATTTATCACTTTTTTAACCAAGTCAATATATCAGCGAAGACATATAATGTTTTTGCTTATTATATTCAAGAGAAAATGACGATATTGAGCTGCCAGGACAGCTATAATACCACTTGATATGTTCTTTAGATCTCAATTAGAAATGATAAAGAACTCAACCACTTAATAAGAAAACTCATAAATAAGAAGAGATATTTGAATCAATGGTGATTTGTTATTGGATAGTGAATTGTGTTTGTTACAAACCGAGACAGAATAAAATGTTTACAAAATAATTGAATGAATAGAAATAAAATGCTAGAAATGAATTTATACAAAGGAAATGGATCTAACAGGTTTTCTCGACAAGAATAGTTTTGATTTTCTATTGCAAAACTCACATGTTGCGCACGTGTAGTGCATTTTTGCTCGTTTGACTTATTATTCATACCAACATAAACCGTTTATCATGACAAATTGACAACTGTAATGACCAGTTTTTGAGTTTTTGGGTAAAAGTTGTTATTCTTATGGTTCTTCTTTGATTATTTGATTGTAAACTTGTCCAAAACTTGCGATCTCTATTTTGTATGTGCAAATAATAATCAGTACTAAACTACACAAGCCCAACTTCACATATTGAAGTTACCAAAGAGTTGGCAATTGGGTGGTTTAGGTAACGGGTCAAAACGGATTTGGATTCATATGGATCATATTACCATTTGAGAGGAGCCACGTTTCGTTGACTCGCAAACACTATTCAAATGCTATAAAAGGTGTAAATAATTAAATTTATATTAACTATATATAACAATTCTTGGTGGACCGAACTCCAATGCTGTAAAATAATATTATTTCCAACGCCCTGTAAAATAATATTATATTAGCGACAACGTGGAAATTACTTTTTATATCCGAACTATAACGGGCTGCCAATTAATAGAATAGTATATGTATATAATACTTACTTTTATTTGTTGGGCTGGCTATACAAAGGGCTGACGTGGGCCCAAAACGCATAGCTTACGTAACCAATGATATGTAGTATTTTCTTTTAAAAAAAAATTGATATGTAGTATGTACAACAAGTAGAACTAGGTCATACCAAGCTAAAGTGTTGTATGCACGTACGTCGTCGTAAATTCAGGCTACATACTTTCGTAGATAACTGCATACTTTTTGTACTGGACAACTTTATAACGCTGTCACGAATGCAGGGATACCTGCATAATTTTGTATCACTCAGCTGAACCAATATAACGGCTAGCTTTGACAAACCTAGCTACCGTATTACAATACAAACTTTCGAAAATGCCCCCGCCGCAACGCGGTGTGTTACTGCCACTAGTTGTTAAAACAATAATCGAAGTCTTTGAATAAAACAATTTAGGAGTAGTTTTCTTTGAGTGAGGCACTTTGCAGTTTGCATGCAGGAGGTATGTGTTCTTCGTGGTTCATCTGTTTCGCTATAAGCATTAGTTAGCTGAATAGCGTTTTCTATGAAGTTCGTGTTGTTTATTTGGGGTAATAGGGGTGATGAGTATCCTGATAGCAATTAGAAGTCATGAGTATGAACGCTTTCAGATCGATTAAATTGGAGTGGATACCAATTAACGACCGGATAAAATCTAATTGATTCAAGTTTGTGTATGGTGTTCTGTTTTTAGAGCCCTTGTTTTTTCTGTGTTTTTTTAAGAGAGACGTTCTCTCCTTGTTTATAGGTTCCAAACCGTCATTCAAGCGGTTAAATAAAAGCAGATAACTGTAAAACAGTTATATAACGAGTTTCAAAGTTAAACGTTTTATTTGGTGGAAAAACAAATTCTAATGAATTTTTAACATAGCAATGTTATACCAAATAAAAAATTTGCCAGGGGCGCTGCCCCTTGGACCCTGCCAGGGGCTGCCGCCCCTTGGACCCTGCTTCTCTCAGGGGCGTTGCCCCCGAACCCCCACCAAGGGGGCTACCGCCCCTTGGAACCCCCGTTAGTCCAGTTAATATTCATATAAGTGTCGACCCTTATATGTATATTAAACTCAATCTATTTTACACTAAAATACCAACAGTTCGAATATCTAGATGTTTGATGTGCACACATATGTACCAAAGTAGTGGTCATTCATCCTCTAATTTGTTAATGAACTTTTCTTATAGAGTGTATGATATAATACTAACTAGAAAATGGGAATATTATGTTGATTATAAATTGCCTGATAGCTCATATATAATGTTTAGCTTCAGACCTGAATGGCAATTAGGTGCCGATCTTAAAGTGATGAGACTTGAAACAAGAAAACTAAGAAACTTATTGAAAAACGATTGTTTGGTCGTGAGAGCTCTTCGAACCGCTGATCAAAAGCCAACTTCCGGAGGCGGGATTATAATTTTTGAAAGACTTATATACTCTAAAACGATATGAGATTTGCTATACAATGCCCAGTGAGGAACAGGGGCGGCTCAACCTTCACGGAGGCCTAAGTGAAGCCTTAAAACGGGGCCTTTTTATAAAAGTTATTTGCCGAAAAATTGTTTTTAAGAAATTTACCTTTCTAGCTTTTTTTGATGCGAAATCTTTTTGGTTTTTTAAAATCAATATCGTATAATATATCATTTTCAATCGATAAGTGAGCCAATCCATTTAATCTTTCTTATGACATTTTTGATCTTAAATAAATTTTATTCAACTTTAGTTTTGAAAAGCATCTTTCCGCCGAAGCAACTGTCACCGGAAAGGGGTCTTTAACATTTATACAAAAATGGGCCTATTGGGTTCAAATTTCTACAACTTGTAGACATAAATATTAGAAAGAAAAGAGGCCCAAATCCTTGACTATTTAACATTTATCGGCTATTTAAGGTTTTAGATAATTGAATCTCTAAAGATGACGGTGTAAAAACATGTGAGTGACTATATATAATATAATGTTCTTGAAAATCGGGGGCCTTAAAAAATCTGGGGCCTAAAGCGGTTGCTTTACTTGCTTTACCCTTGAGCCACCCTTGGTGAGGAATGATTAAGGCATAGTTAAGATAAATATAATGTTCGTTTTTTTTGGTTTTTGTGAGAGGGCGGTCTATCGACCGACCGTGTGATGTAACTGGTTGTGGGTGTGGGTGTGTGGGTGAGAGTATGGTGTGGGGTATATTTTTAACTGAGAATATTTGGATGTGAATTTAATTATCTTACTACAGAAAAGATGATGTGATGATGAGTTAGCGATGGCAATGTGAGGTCCATTGCACATATTTGAGTTTATGGCAAAAGTTCAGGTTTCAGCCAAAATTTATATAAGTGCAAATCTGACATGTTAGATATGTTGAATTATCTTTTTGATTTTCTTTAGTGTTTTATATAAGTTGATCAAAAGATTACACATTTGTATTCAAATAATTTATACTTAAGTTTGCAACCTTTGAGCATGCCTTTTAAAGTGTTCAAAGAGTTTATTTGCTAGCTAGATATGTCAAGAGGGATTCACAAAACTTCTACAAAGACTATTTTAGTAAGATAAGCTACCACAGTAAGCAGCTGCGATCAAGAGCTAATATCTTTTGTTTCATATGTGCTTATTTAGAAGCTATCAGCTTATTTATTTCTCATTAAGTTTCATGTGCAATCATAATACATTTTACAGTATAGTACTCGTAATTATTTAAGATGTTAGTTACAATGATATTCATAAAATAACATTTTGAATTAACGTGTTTTTTGCATACAGGCTCCAATTCAATGTTTAGGTCGTAGCTGAAGTAAGCAAGTTTGAGCAAAGTTTGGCTCAACCAGAACCTGCATTTCGAGGCTCTTGATCAAGTTCCAACATTATTCAACAATGGGAAGACTTAATGATGTCTACTGTTTGACTTAAATTAGATAAACATTGTTACCAGGCTGCTAAAACTTGAAAAGCAGCAAACATGTTCCAGTCTACTTTTAATGTCCGAATTAAATTCTAATATATACCTGTTGGTTTTATCAGTTGTAGTCTTATATACGAGGCTTTTCTTCAACACATTCTCACATAGACAAACCCATGTCTGAATGACAGCTGCAACAAGTTATATCAACGTGTTCAATGTGAAAGTCACGACAACATTACCTGCTTGAACAAGAAGCCACTTGCGAACCAAACCAGACCATCCCGAACACTATCCTAAACTATAGCAAGTAACAAAAGTCAGATGTTGATATTAAGTTCCATCTATCGTATCTAAAGCTGCTAAGTGCTAACCATAAGGACCCCACTTGCACCAGTAAGTAACACTTACATTCAGTCCTACGCTTACTAGAGCCAAAACTAATTTGACTGATCCCGTTTCTTCCTACAGAAGCCATAAAAACTATACCGAACTAGTGATCATTGTAGACCAATCCACTATAATTTCAGTTACCCACTCAATAGANTGTCTACTGTTTGACTTAAATTAGATAAACATTGTTACCAGGCTGCTAAAACTTGAAAAGCAGCAAACATGTTCCAGTCTACTTTTAATGTCCGAATTAAATTCTAATATATACCTGTTGGTTTTATCAGTTGTAGTCTTATATACGAGGCTTTTCTTCAACACATTCTCACATAGACAAACCCATGTCTGAATGACAGCTGCAACAAGTTATATCAACGTGTTCAATGTGAAAGTCACGACAACATTACCTGCTTGAACAAGAAGCCACTTGCGAACCAAACCAGACCATCCCGAACACTAAAATATAGCAAGTGACAAAAGTCAGATGTTGGTATTAAGTTCCATCTATCATATCTAAGGCTGCTAACCATAAGAACCCCACTTGCACCAGCAAGTAACACTTACATTCAGTCCTACGCTTACTAGAGCCAAAACTAATTTGACTGATCCCGTTTCCTCCTACAGAAGCCATAAAAATTACCAAACTAGTGATCATTGTAGACTAATCCACCATAATTTCAGTTACCAGCTCAATGGAAACCGGATACCTAGTACTGACCAAAGATCACACATTAACGCTACTCAGGCGACTCTGTGCAGGGCCCTTTATAACAAAAGTTACTGGTTCAGCGATAACACATATATGAAACAAACTCAGACAAATAGAAATTTTACCACAAATTCAAAGCTATCAACTAAAGACCAAAGATTTGCATACCAGCACGAAGACGTAGGACAAGGTGGAGTGTCGATTCCTTTTGAATGTTGTAATCAGCCAAAGTACGACCGTCCTCAAGCTGCTTTCCGGCGAAGATCAACCTTTACTGATCTGGAGGAATTTCCTCCTTATCCGGAATCTTGGCCTTAACATTGTCAATGGTGTCTGAGCTTTCGACTTCCAAAGTAATTGTTTCGCCAGTAAGGGTCTTAACAAAGATTTACATTCCTCCCCTCAACCTTAGAACGAGATGGACGGTGGATTCCTTAACAGAGACTACATAACATTAATGAATACGGGTGAATGCGTATATGTGTTGTTTGGAGTAATGAGATGTATATACTGCGGAAGATCATTCCTACATCTATCCTGTATTGATCTACAACCTCATTGATGTTGTATCTATCCTATCACGCATTCGTTACACCCTTTTGGCCTTTCCCATGTCCTCCAACTATGATTCATTTTCAACTTAACTAAATTGGCAACATCATTTACCTCTGATATTACTTGCCTTAGCTTTATGTGGGAATCATCTCAAAGGCATCAATTTGGTACCAGTCAAAGATGAAGTGAGATGTTGTGAAAACCCATAATCATGCTCAAAATTGAAATTGTAGTTCTGTTCTTCTGTTTACTCGAGTCCAAGGACAGAACCAAGACAAAAATTGACCACGTGCAACCGTGCGTTAAAGAACAAACAATCCCAAGCAAAGTGTACTATATATCTGGAAAGAGACAAATGGTCATACCTAAAGATGTTAAACCAATAGGTTGCCTGACATCTAAACCTACAACTAACACTATCCGTGACGTTGGAGCTTAAGACCCTAAATCCTGTATTTACTTGAGACAATGATCCATTGTTATAGTGTCCACCAAGTTTGCAACAAACATACTCCAATATCAAAGCGACTTCACAGATATACTTAAATGCCTAAACTATGTGTTCCTATATGGTCATATGGAGCAACCAACTTTATCAAATAGCATCAAAATATCAGACCCAGCCATTTATAGTTCACTAACAATCATCATAATCAAGCCACTTTGAATGCACTCGAAGTAGGTTTATGCCAAGTCAATGAGACTAATCCTATGCTCCAACACAACCAAAAAACAAGCCACGCTGAACAGACTTAGCGCAATTGAAGGCTTATGCTAAGCCAATGAGACAAATTTGTATGATCAAACACAACCAAATAAAAGCTGCACTTGGCACATTGAACTACATTATACCAAGGCGATGCGACTAATCATATGCTCACACACAACCAAACCAAACCAAACCAAAGCCATATGAACATTCACAAAAATATAACAAGTCACCAAACAGAATTATTATTACTTCAAATCAAAAGAAGTACAGCATTGTTCATCAACACTTAAAAACAAACACATAAAACGAAAGAAACATCCACGAACAAGACAAGAGCTTCAATTCAGTTACCACCACGAAGACGGAGGACAAGGTGGAGAGTGGACTCCTTCTGAATGTTGTAGTCAGCAAGGGTACGTCCATCCTCGAGCTGCTTCCCTGCAAAGATAAGCCTCTGCTGGTCTGGAGGGATGCCTTCCTTATCCTGGATCTTCGCCTTCACGTTGTCAATCGTGTCTGAGCTTTCCACCTCAAGGGTGATTGTTTTGCCAGTCAAGGTCTTGACAAAAATCTGCATACCACCTCTTAGACGAAGAACCAAATGGAGGGTCGATTCCTTCTGGATGTTGTAATCCGCAAGGGTACGCCCGTCCTCCAACTGCTTACCGGCAAAAATCAATCTCTGCTGGTCTGGTGGGATCCCCTCCTTGTCTTGGATCTTGGCCTTGACATTGTCGATCGTGTCAGAACTCTCGACTTCCAAAGTAATTGTCTTCCCGGTCAAAGTCTTGACGAAGATCTGCATACCTCCTCTAAGCCTGAGCACAAGATGGAGGGTCGACTCTTTCTGGATGTTGTAGTCTGCAAGGGTACGGCCATCTTCGAGCTGCTTGCCGGCAAAGATCAACCTCTGCTGGTCTGGAGGAATTCCCTCCTTGTCCTGGATCTTGGCCTTAACGTTGTCGATGGTGTCTGAGCTCTCGACTTCAAGTGTGATGGTCTTGCCAGTAAGGGTCTTAACAAAGATTTGCATTCCTCCCCTAAGCCTGAGCACAAGATGGAGAGTGGACTCCTTTTGGATGTTGTAATCGGCCAAAGT